>JAGVSP010001185.1:0-76664 GCA_022494985.1 Micrasema minimum
GTTTTGGGTACCTTTCTATATGAGCGATTACCTGGCTGGATTGCTGATCCTTTCGCATGTCAAAAATGAGAATTCGTATGTTAAACTTTCGGGTAAATTAAAATGTAAGAACCTGCCTACGCCTGAAAACATGTGCCAAACTTAATTTCACTGCTCAAATATTTATTAACATAACCACTTTACATATTAAATATTGTTGTTGAAATTTTTTTTTTATTTAAAGTTTTGCCTATTTCCACAGTTTAAAAAATAGTGTCGTTCGACAACCGTAAGCTTCAAAACCTATTATTAAAGTTAAAAACTAATGGTGCTTATTAACGTGTATAATATTACAATTTGTTAAGACTAGACACTAGTTCCACCTTTAAAATCATAAATATTTTTATAAATCCCAAAAAGCACTTTTAGGATTCAATACTGCTTTTAAGATTCAACAAAGTTGCACATCATTTTTCTATTGTGCCTAAAAAAATATTTCCCCAAAAAGTTAATATTTAGGTCACAAATCTGACAAAGTAGTTACATGTTGAAGACCAAAAATTCAAAATGCATCCCTGAAAAGTGAGATATCATTTGGAAAAAAGCGTCATGTTTCAATTTATCTTATTTTATTTTTAAATCACACATGTTTAATTAATAATCAAGTCAATAGAGTTTCTATATATTTCACATGACGAACCTACCTATGCCTGATATTGGAAAAGCTCAACAAATTGAATATATGTTCCAGTATTTATGTAAGAAGGGTGGACACAGACGAAGGTAAGGGTTGGAGGTTGAGGGCACCCCGGGCGACAGGGGGTGAAAGGGGGGGACGTCAAGCCAGATTGTTGAACGTTTAATTACATGAACTATAGTTTATTTTATAATTTCTGAAATTTTTGGATACAAAGAAAAACCCATTTTTATAAAAAACATTTGTGGATTATAGACATAGGATATACGGCCATGATTTTTTTGTCAGAAGAAATGACGAAATTGTGGTTTTGAGTTTTTTAGCAGATTTAGAATTGGTGTGACGCCTGTCTTTTTGACTCGGGTGAGTAATGAACTACACTCCTTTCATATCCAGTTACTATATTGCTCATCAAATCCACACTTTCCCAATAAAGTTGCCCAAAAAACTCGGACGTTATTGACCTGAAGGATCTGGCGGGAAAATTCTTCGCGGAGGACTAAAAAGCTTGTACCAAGGGTCATCACATCCATTAATCGTCATCATCATCATTCCATATCCGCTACCTATGTGGAGCAGATGGATTCCACAATCAGCCAGATCACGTGCAATCTCCCCAAGTCAGGTCCCCGTCTTGCAGCTCTGACGCAAACGTGGAAAAATAGTGAACATATATATTATATTAACAATATCCCGTTTTTTTTCAAATACACACGTACAAAAAAATATAAAATTTAGTACACTTATTTTCTGAACAACCTTCGTACATAATACAGGTATGCATGTTTACATTGTATCTTGTTGAATCGTAGTGTAGCGGTAGCGTGTTGAGCTGGCATGCATGAGGTCGCTAGTTCGATTCCCGATGGGGGTCAATACGAAATGTTTATTTAAATGTTATTTTTACATAAAATATTTTATATGTGATGAATTGGATTGGCGCTGAAGCGTACGACTGATAATCTTGCCTTCATGTAACAAAAGATCAAGATTCACTGCACTTGGTGTATCAATGCAGTGTCCAAGGAAAGTAGTAGTAGTTGAATAAATAAATACTTAAGTCAAAGTCCTTTAAGTAATACATTTAAGTATGTAATTACGAGTTATTACTTTAGTGAAATCACTCGTCCTTGGAGCGGCGCAGGCTTTGCATAAATCTTTAGAAACATCAGCGCCCATTCAACAGCTAGAGGGTGCGTTAGCAGCAAAAACAGAATCACTCACGCAAAAACACTTACGCATTCACTATTAACCCTCAACTAATAAGACAAACTATATCCCGGCTGGCCAAGAAAGCCGTAGGCTCCTTACGGCTCGTGGGGTCCGAGAGACCCCCACGATGTAATTAATGAATGACCCCGTGAAGCCTTCTCCCTTACCCTAAACAGCCGACTGTGTGGGGGTGGATTACCCCCTTTTGTGTGAGGACGCTATTATTTGTGATATTATTTTTGTGTATGGTTTCCGAGCTTTCTGTTGGCTATTGCGCAATTACTAACAAGTGCTTTGGAGAAAATTTAGTGGCTGCGTAAATGAATTACGGTATTTTGTTTATCGGAGATTTGTGGCATTGTTGGCGGTAATATTAATAAATTACTTCTGAAATACAGAACAATGATTAATTTTAAAATGTAAAACGTGTTCAGATTTGCAGCCATAATTTCTCGAATGACTACTTGAAAAACAACTTTGAACTGTAGGAACGGGGCTAATTAAACTTTTTTAATGGAATACACATTTTTATTAAAGTACATACATGATCTAATCTATTGTAGTACCTACAAGTTTTATTCGCTTTTCATTAACAGGTTATAAATTACTTTCGTTGGAAATAGAAACATCGTTACTAGCCGTCTAGTATTCCAAGTAAATAACTAGCAATAAAGTACCTTAGTAGGTATCTACACATATCGAGCTCTTCTTATTTAATTTTGGGGGCAATTAAAATTTTATTTTCAATTTGCTAAGTGTCGTACAGAACAGTAAATGTGTCATATTCTTATCCGTGTATAATTCAAGTTAGCGTGTTTTGCAATTTATTTTTCAGTTCCTAAGAGGAAGTTGGCATTCGACTTAACGGCTTAGGTTTACTCTTAATTACCTAATAACTCTCGTATGATTTATATTGGACTGGCAAAATGGCAGAACAGAAGAAGGTGGCTTTCTTTTGGGAATGTCATAATTTACGGTGTAAATGCAAACGCGCGTTATATCTTCCTTTCTTAAACTATTGTAGTCATAATACAAAACCCATAAGAAGCAACACGCGAGGGGCTACTTCGTACAGTTGGTAAAGTAAAGAGCTATTGACCGCAAAACAATGTAGGGTAGAGAGATGTGATATTTGTACGTAAAAAAAATACTCCACTATCGTTTTACATTTAAAAAATAGAATTGTTATTTTTTGTATCACCAAGAACATTAATGTATCCTGTTATGATATGAAAATACAATATAATGTAATGAAAATTACTACAGAACTACGAATCTATTCAACAAAGCGGTGATTACTAACGCTGTGATAAATTTTTGTTACATCACGATAATTCAATATAAAATGCAAGTAGAGAATGAGAAAGCTTTAGAACTATAAAATACGGCAGATCCGGGTTCGTTGTTAATTAACGATTTTTTTATATTTTTTTATAAACATTTTAATAACGATTTTTTTATATTTTTTTATAAACATTTTAATAACGATTTTTTTATATTTTTTTATAAACATTTTAATGACATTTCAATCATCTGGACTTGATCCCATTAAATTATGTAGTAAGAGAAATTATGTAGTTTTATCTCTAAAAAGGTATTTAAAAATATATTTTCCAGAATAATCTGTTAACCCAACTGTACAGAGCATGTTCCCGCCAATATAACCATTACAGGGCTCTGAATATAGAAGGGTTGAGGGCTACCCCCATCCCGTGGATGATCATTGGGGGTGGTGGAGGGGATGAAGTAAAGCTAAGACAAGGGGTGATCTGAAGGAGCTATAAGGGCAATCAATTGGATTAAATCCATACTGCATGCACCGTACGAGGAACTTGTAGTCAAGGTGGTCTCCGTAGCGTAATGGCTTAGACGCTGGACTCATGATACGAAGGTTCCTGGTTCGATTCCCGGTTAGAACGGCAAAGTTAAAAATTATTTTTCTCAAGCTTGGGTGCTTGTGACGTTGCTCCCCTCTGTAATTGGGCCTCCTGGCCTGTTGAGGTGGTTAAATAAATAAAATAAAAAATAATAATAAAAATAATATATGTTCAGTTTATTTATCATTTAAATGCATTGTAAAAACATTTTTAAAAAATATGCCAACAAGTACGAATGCTTATTTTCGAATACAATCTAAAAACACCATAAAAACGGTTCTTTTACTAAAATTATACATGACAATGATTCAAATATAAGATTAAAATTGAGGTAATATATTTTCATTAAAAAGGTATCAGGGATTTAACCTTATGGAAAATTCAAGAATAATATAAGAAAGCCATAATTTGCATACAGCGCAAGGGAAATAGAAAATGCAGACGTAAATCATACCACTAAGACATTATTAGAATTGAATAAGCACCCATGTGACAACATCTAAGGGGCTGATCGGGCCCCGGGCCCCCCGGGCCCCCCGCCCTCTGAAACCCCAGTAATCTACAAGCTGTTATTTCATTTGGGGCCCTTTAATATCGACAATGGGGTCTAGTGCGCCACCCCCGCAATGGGACAAATAAGAAAGCAAAGGATTGCAATAGTCAAACCACATCAAAAGATAATCTACTCATATTAGGATGCCTATGTACATAAAAACACAGATATTATTTGGTGTAACTTAACAACTTGCCGTGCTTTTTATGAGGACTAGTCTATTGCTAAATTCATAGATATGACAAGATGTAGAAAAAGAGTCGAAGAGAGAAATTTATACAGTAGGTTAAGATAGGTTGGGTTTAATAAAATAATTTAAATCAAATGGCTATATAAAAGCAATATCCTTTACAATAGGTTATGAAATTTATACAGTAGGTTAATGATAGGTTAGGTTAAATAAAATAATTTAAAATCAAATAGATTTTTAAAAGCGAAATTTGACAATACATAATGAAGGCGTAACCCAATGAAGGCGTATCAACCAATCACAGCTTAGCCCGCTTTTGCGCTTTACTCTACAAACCAGAGAGTAAAAATGTTTTGAAATTTTGACAGCCTGCGCGGCAAGTTGTTAAGTTACCCCACCCACAGTTGTTAAGTTACCACAATTGAAAATCTGATTTTATTGCACTTTGGATTTTTTTGTTTATACTATAGTTACCTAGTTGGTCACTATTTGGAGAAGGTCATCTAGTTGGTGGCCTAATATGGTGGTATGTATTTATATGGGTGCACAGAAGGAGAGAAAGTAAAACAGGTACTTACGATTTGCAATACAATGATTTATTCACAAAACTAATCTACTGAAGCTAACACTCTGTAATAAAGATTCTACAAACTAAATTTAGCAAAATAAAATGACGATGCGAAATACTAAAGTGGCGGGAATTCTGTGCCCAAAATGCGCGTGCGGTGACGAAGGAAGTTCGAAAGATTCTCGTCGCCCGTTTTGGCGAGTTCGTACGTTTACGTCGGCGTTCGGCAATTGTCGGATCGTGCCGTCATTGCCGACTGGCGGTCGGCCACTGTCGTCTCGTCACTGTCGTGACGTCATTGTCGCCCGCCACACAGCCCCCTTCCAAGTTTTGAAAACCGTTTTTCAAAACTGACGCTGTATCACCTTCCTGCCGCTACGCGTTGTGTATGCCGGTTGTTCTGTTTCTGTTTCCGCTGGGCTGGCTCGTTCTTCTGCTGTCTGGAACGCCGGCTTGCACCTGTCCAGCGAAACCTTCTTGTGTTCACCATCCACGTCCAGTGTTGCCGTCTCTTTCCGCCCTGGTGATGACCTTGTAGGGCCCCTTGTAGTTCGGCATCAGGGGTTTGTACACTCTGTCGTCCTCAGAAACAAGTGTGTGGCTCGTTTTAGTTCCGGGTGGATGAAAACGTTACCTTTATTGTGGTGCTCGACTGGCCTTGGTTTGACGTTTTGCATAAAATTTACCAGTTGCCTAGTGTAGGAGTCCGGGTCAATGTAGTCGTTCGTCTGCTCCAGGATGTCTGCTGGTAACTTTAGTTTGCACCCATACAGCATCTCTGCTACTGAGTGCTCTGCATTGGTGCGCAGTGTGGCCCTCAGTCCGAGTAGTATGGTGCTGATCGATTTTGTCCAAGGAACCGGGTGATGAGCTTTAATGGCCGTCTTCAGCGTTCTGTGAAATCGCTCGATCATGCCATTACTTTGTGGATGGTAAGGCGTCGTGTTGGAGTGTGCTATGCCTGATCTGGAACAAAACAAGTTAAAGTCCGTAGACATGAATTGCCTACCCTGATCAGTTATAATTTTCTCCGGTACGCCGTATCTCGCAATCCAGTTGTCCCAGATGGCTCTGATGATTGTGTGGGTCTGGATATCTGCGATAGGGATTACTTCCGCCCATCGAGTGTATCGGTCGATACATGTGAGGCAGTACCTCAGTCCCTCAGATGGTGGAAAAGGTCCGATGAGGTCGACATGAACCACGCAGAATTTCTGTCTCGGCATGTCGATCTTGATGATCGGTGTCCTCGTGTGTTTGTTGACCTTGCTCTTCTGACGGGTATGCAGGCCTTCGTCCAAGCTGCGCAGTCTGCTTTCATATTTTTTCCAGACGCCTCTTTGACTGATGGTCTTGGTCGTGGCGTCGGCTCCTGCATGGTTGAGGTTATGTACTTGGTTGAAGAAAGATCTCTGTAGCGTTTTTGGGATGTACGGTCGCATGTTGCCTTTGTTGAGATCAAAGATGATTTCTTGTCCCTGCATGTTGGTTTTGATCAGATTCAGAGCAGTGTTCTTGTCGTCCAAGAGTGCGAGTAGTTCGTTGTCCTGCTTTTGTTCTTTATGGATCTTTTCGAACGATATGTTTGCCTCTTGTTCGATCATGTCGATCCTTGATAAGGTATCGGCGACGACGTTGTCTTCTCCTTTTATGTATTTGATGTCCGTGCTGAACTGTGAGATGTAGTCTAGATATCTGAGTTGTCTGGGGCTTTCTTTGTCGTGCCTTTTCCTTTTGAACACGAATTGTAGTGGTTTATGGTCCCGTGTATATACAGAATTCTCTGCCCTCCAGATAATGTTGAAAGTACCTTACAGTCTCAAAAATGGCTAGTAGTTCTCTGTCATACGTACTATATGAACACTGAGCCTTGTTCAACTTTTTCGAGAAGAAACTTATCGGTTTGTAGTTGATGCCATCTGTGGTTTGTTGTAGTACGCCTCCAATTGCGTAATCTGAAGCGTCTGTCCACACTGACATCTTGCTGTTTTCCTCCGGGTAGCTAAGTTTAGCGGCGTTGATCAGCGAGTTCTTGATCTCTTCGAAATCGTGTGTAGTGATTTCGTTCCACTCTACTTTTCTGTTGTCGTTCTTTTTGGCTCCCTTGAGGTAATCATGTAGACGTATCAATTTGTGTGCTGCTCGTGGTATGAGTCGCTGGAACAAAGCTTTCAGGTGTTCCACATGTGTTTCTTCGTCTGGTGAAGCGATCAGTATGTCGTCGATGTATGCGTGTACTCCTTCCAGTCCTCTTGTGACTTCGTTGATGTGTCGTTGGAATGTTTGTGCAGCGCATGATAGTCCGAATGGCATTCTTACAAAATTCAAATAACCCGAATGGTGTGGTTATTGCTGTTTTTTTAATATCAGTTTCGTTAATTGGAATTTGATGATATGCGCGTTGTAAAGTCAATTTTAGAAAAAAATTTACAGTTTATATAGATCATTGCATATGTCGTGAATATGTGGCAAGGAATAACGATCAGGTACCGTCTGTGCATTTAAGCTTCGATAATCGCCACAAGGACGATAGGTACCATCGCTCTTCTTTTACCATATGCAATGGCGAGGCCCACTCACTCTTGGGGGTCTACAAATACCTTGGGCCACCATGTGATCGAACTCTTGTTTCGCCTGCCTCAGTAGTTCTGGGGACAGCCGACGAGTCTTACACACATAACGGGTTTGCCACGGGTATCTATATGGTGGATTGTGTTGTGTTTATCCAGCCCTGCGTATGGTTTATTGATATATCTACTAGTTGTGGATACTTTCAATATGAGTGAGTGTGGTAAATGTTAGTCTTGTCTGTTAATGAAATGGAACATGTTATGTTGTTGTTGTGGAGATGTCAAAATGCTCTGACTATCTTGCCGTTTGTATTGTCTCTACTAACCTTTTTGTTCCTAACATCGACTAACAGGTGGAAATTGTGGAGAAAATCTGCTCCTATAATAGGGCGTGTCGTGTCCGCTATTATAAATTTCCATGTAACGGTTGTTTACATCCCAGATTCAGCGTTTACCGTGGTAACTCCGAAATTCTGTATCGTAGTCCCGTTCGCTGCATAGAGAATCAGTTTGGACTTTTCTCCATGGCGTTTGTGCAAAGATCTAGGAATTATTGATATTTTCCGATCCGGAGTCAACGAGGTATGACACACACCGGTATCACGATCTTTAACAAAGAGACGAGTTGTGTTGGTCGGATCAAACCGTCTCCGCTATGATTCGACCATCTCCTTCTAGTTTTTTGAAGTTAGATGCGGTTAAAATTCACATGGTGTGACGCATTTCCTAGCTTTGGTCGCCAAATTTTGTATGGAAATAACAAAGAAGTTTAGTTTTCTTGTTATATTCTGTTGGCCCTATAACTTGATTTATTGAAATTGTTGTTGAAATTGTTGTTATTGTAAATTGTTACTGCGATTGAATCTATTGTTAGTGTTTGTGTTGTTGCTGTGACTTTTGTTGTTTGGTGTTATTAATTTTATTGAATAAGCTCTCTACCTTATGGGTTTAGAGCTTGTACGGACTGTTCTAAGCTATTAGTATTATCTCTATTGTTGGTACCCGACTACCGCTACATTATCCTGTGTATACACCTGTATTAGGCGATCTGCTATTGTCGCTTGTCTATCCAAGTACATCTTCGCTTATGTTTAAATGAGCTTGGATAGTCTTGGGCAGTTGCTGTGTCCACAAGTATTGCAAACGTCCGTATCGTCTATTTGTAAACCTATTGCTAACGTCCGCATTTCTCTAAGTAGGCTGGATGGGTTCCGATCCCCAAGCTGAAGGAAGAAACAGTTTTTTCTCTCCTCCTGTCCTGTGGACAGCCCATGCGTTGGATTATAGCTTCCTTCAGCCTCGTATATTTTGCTCGGTTCGGTTCCATGAGTAAAATATCTGAAACTTGTTCTATGATGCGTTTGTTCAAGTTTTGACACTAAGTGACTATAACGTGCGTCTTCCGATACTATATTTGCCAACTCGAATTGTGCTTCTATCTGCTTAAACCACAGTTCGATGTTGTTCACCCATAGCTGGGGTAATTTTAACGCTAATCCTATCCGTGTGGAACATGTTGTTTGCTGTGTTGATATTTGTCAAGTCCGTGTTGTCCTTGTTAGCCATGGTTTACAGTTAAAAAATTATTTAATAAAAAAAATCAGAAAAATGTATGTAATAGTGATTACAGCATGAGGTTGAAATATTGAAATAATACTATTCAATAATAAGTGTAGTTGTATAAAATTTTAAATTTAAATTATCAGATTTAAATTTAAATTCCAATTTAAATTTAAAAACAAAATTATTATTTTTTTTATTTTTTTTTAATGTCAGAGTCGCTAGTTGTTATGTATGTACTGTGCAAGTTATAGAAAAGAAAATTAAAAACAGAAAATATATAAATTATAATTAATTTACCACACGGCGGAACACAATTTCCATTTATATTTATTAGGTATTTGTATCCCTCAAGCCTGAGTGTTCCTCTCAATATTAATATTCCTTTTGAGTGTCCGATGTACAATATATCAAGTTTACCAATGTTATTGTAAAACTTCTGGTCTGTAACACATAATAACATGCATAGCCTAGGTTAAAATATAAACATATATAGTACAGTCACACAATATAATGTATATAGAAAAATGTATGGATGCTAATGTCCAATAAAACTGTTAAAAATTCGTCGGCTTAGCCGCGCGAATACATGTTTGTTTGATAGTTTCAATTTGTATTTACAAAAAATTTTTTTACAAGTTGCAAGTATTGTGAACGACTGCGCCAACTGAAAAATATTTCGTATAAATTTCGCTGGTAAAAAAAAAAACTTACTCTCACAGTGCGTTCACAAGGAGAAAACCTTCGGATGCCTACGTCACGCTTGACTCGCCATATAATATTTGTCAAAAAAAAATTATGTACCGGATTTTGAAAAGAACAAAATTTAAAAACTTTAAAAAAATTATTTTCCGGTACCTTGTAAGTACCTCCGCTCAATCTGGCACCCTATGTAAATGTTTGTGTGAATTGTTTGTGTGTTCGTCTCAAGAAATAAAAATTAAAAATAAATAAAAAATTTATTACGTTGTGGGAATGTATTACTCGGCGTGCGATTTTTGTGAGCCAGTCGCTCGTTGACATATACCGTATTATATTATATTTGTGTAGATAAGTATCTGTTTTGAATGATTAATAATTTTAGTTAAATTATGAATCACCTGTTTGAATTTACCTTACATTTGCATTGATGATAGGTACCGACAGTAAATTCACTCGATTAGCTCGATATGAAAAATCGATTTCTTTGAAATAAATTAACCTTGAAATAAATTAACCTTGAAACACATTAATCTTGGAATAAGTTACAATTGAAATAAATAGTTTAACTTTCGGTTATTAAAAAAAAATTATTGTGGCACAATTTTGCGAAGCGAGGATTTTTCTGTCTGAAATTTTGCGCAATTTTTATGGAATTTGAATGGGGTCACCGTGATTGATTGTTTAATGTTGTGTTTTCGTGTTCAAACGTCGGGGTATACCAATTTATGGTTACCTATTTGAACACTAATTTGTGGAAGGTCACCTAGTTGGTGGCCTAATATGGTGGTATGTATTTATATGGGTGCACAGAAGGAGAGAAAGTAAAACAGGTACTTACGATTTGCAATACAATGATTTATTCACAAAACTAATCTACTGAAGCTAACACTCTGTAATAAAGATTCTACAAACTAAATTAGGCAAAATAAAATGACGATGCGAAATACTAAGTTGGCGGGAATTCTGTGCCCAAAATGCGCGTGCGGTGACGAAGGAAGTTCGAAAGATTCTCGTCGCCCGTTTGGCGAGTTCGTACGTTTACGTCGGCGTTCGGCAATTGTCGGATCGTGCCGTCATTGCCGACTGGCGGTCGGCCACTGTCCGTCTCGTCACTGTCGTGACGTCATTGTCGCCCGCCACAATACCTACAATATATTTTAAGCACTAGTAATGAGAACCTCTGTATAGTATGGTATCGGAGTTTTGAGACGTAATTGGTAAAATTTATTTGAAAATTACCGATTACCATCTTATACGCGTCACAACTGTTATGTGGATATACTTGTAATCTGGCCCATTCCGATAATTAGCAGATATGGATATAAAATACTAGGCGGAATGGGAAAAGTTTTAATACATCAAGTATCGAGTGGACCTTTTAACCCAGCCAAATGACAGGTCGTACGCCCTGTAAACGCCTAGATATTCATCTTCCCTTTCAAACTTCTCGTCTTTGTTGAAATACCAATTGTGATCGAGTGCAACCCCGTCATGGATAAAATACAGTTTTTTATACCAGTATTTGGACGCGCTCAAAATGTTGTTTTTACTTTATTTGAAATAGAGCACCTATTCACAGTCGTCGGTCCCCCACACACTCGGATTACCCTTATCCAGGGCGAGCTAAGCTTCTCTCCTTATGCGTGCCCCTTCCATTGTGCCGGGATCCCAGTGTCTTGCCTTTTGATCCTCGCCCACATCCCCACCCACTTTCCTCCGTCTGTGAATGCAGCGAGCTGATCTTCGCGGTGAGTACTTTTCATTTTATTACCCAATATCACTCAAAGACTGCTAAGAGAAATAGATAAAACGAAATTTTTCTACGTCTAGAAAATCAAACAATATTAGTGTACTAATAACAAACTTTTTGCATTTCTGAGTACGGGTTCAATTGGCTTCTTCCCGATATTTTATTTTTGATTAAAAAAAATTGATTGAAAAATTACAATATCGGAAGGGAATTTTTTTAAATTTTTACGATTTCATATGATTTTTTTAGCGCGGTTTGAAATAGCTCTTTTTCAAATCGCTCGCAAAAATCCTCCATTTTCGCGCGCATGCAGTGTGACGTCACAGCAATATAGGCGCTCACTACGGAATGAATACGGTAGACGGGTATGACGTCATTAACCAATAACGGGCGTTAAAAATCATTCGTATTTTCGTGTTTTTAAAACATAAATTTATAAATGAAAACAAAATTTTTGATCATTGTGTTTTATATCGTTGGAATTGTAAAAATATACTTTAAATATTTAAAACGTTTTCAAAGATATTCATGCTATCGGGAAGAACCCTATTAAGTTTTTTTTCTTCCTCGGCCATCTTCATTCGAGTGTTGGACATTTTGTTCTCGGTTTGTCCCTTTCCTTGTTCATGCGCCGCCACTGTACTCCGTGACGTCCTTTATGCCATCAAACCACCTTGTTTTTGGTCTTCCGACATTTCTATGTCATATTTCAGGACTTTTGATTTCCAACTATCATCGTCTGTTCGCATCACGTGTCCAGCTCCACTTAATTGAGCTGCTTTTTGAGAGAATGTTACTTGCTCAATTACAAATGATAGTTCCATCTGGTTAGCTTAGATTATGACCTGGTACCCTCCTTTTATCCTTTACTCTTGGTACCCATCTACTGTCATCCGGCAAAGGCGTTTCGGCTGGCTAGGCCACATACTACGTATGCCTCCCGAGCTATAACCATGCTCGCCTATTTTACAAGGCATCAGATTCTCGGCGTCTGTCTGGACGTTCATTGTTAACAATCTGTCGGCAGTTAGCTGCAGGACGTGGACCAGACTTGGCAGGATGTATGGCAACTGTTGCTCGATCACAGATCAGTACCGACTCGGTAATAAGCGACGTGATAACGATTTCTTACCCATGGATGTTTAACGTTTTCGCGATCACAATGGAACACGCGTTAAAAGTTATCGATCGGGATTTATTAAACGAGCGCATACTAGTCGCGAGCCATTTCCCGAGATATTTCTTATTCGCACAAATCTTCATTCAAATCTTTATTATAATTTAGCCGGTTTTCGGCAAGCCAAATATTGAGAAAAGCAGTCGACATAATAAAAAATCCGACAAGCGCGATGATTTGACGTTTGACGGACGGCCGCGATATAGCGTAGTTCGGCTCCGCTCGGCTCAGATCGTCGATGTTCGGCTCAGCGATCGCGGTATTGAACGATATGTCATTGTGATCGCTCAAATCGTTAGCGTTAGCACGTGATTAGCACGTTTTTAACTACGTCGATAGTTATCTGTGATTGAGCTACTGGTGTCCGATCGCTTAGCTTGGAGGCAGTTTGTGGAATCCATATGCTCCAAATAGGATATGGGATGATGATGATGGTCCTTTCAATAAAATATACATCAGAAAATACCAAAAGTTAAGAAAAAATCAGATTGCATTTAGAAACGTTAAAATACTATAAATTGAAAAATCAAATACAACAAAGTGCTGTCTCTGTCGGTATCGTAACGTTTCAAAAATAGAGTTTACAAAGCTCACTTAAAAACGTAAATATTTATGGAAATGCAGAGTCTGTATAAAATAAATAGAAAAATCACGTAATATGAAACGAAATAATTCGTAATGTAAATTTTACAAACATTCCTTTAGTTTAAACAGGAAATTATTATTTCAAAAACACACGCTGAGTAAAATTATCAAAAGGAATATCCGTAAAGTCGGCCATATTATTTACTCACGAATCCCAGGGGTCTTAGGCTCGAGTCATTGTACTTCCAAATCGAACGAATTTAAGAAATTGGTTTGATTTTATTAATATTCCCATTTGTTGGGTGTGGCTTTATTTTTCCATCAGCTACCATTTGAGCTCTATCTTGAGTGCCTCAGAGCAGTCAATTAGTTTGCTGTCTTTGAAGAGGACGAAAATTTATTTTTATTAGAAATTGTGTTTTTTGCTTTAATGTAAATGTATACTTTTGATTATTGATGTAGACATTTTAAAAGTAACAAAGGCATTTTGTATTTTAATATCTAAATCTCTGTTAATATCAAAAGTACCTTATATAATAATAAATATTTTTTTAAAAGGGGTATTTTTGTCCCCCGAAACCAATGATATTTATTTGTTCCTTTCTTTCATGTGAAATTTTAAAACTAAAAAAAAAACTTAATTTAAAAGTTTTGGGGCGCTGAACAAGATTTTAGTTTATCATTTAATCGGGAAATTATTTGACAACTACTAAATAATTCTTTTCGTCTTTTCCCTTATCATTTATTACATGATAAGGGGAAAAGCCACTGCACCAAGGACAGTTTATCTTGATAATTTATAAGATGAACGCAAGATTATCTATCTTACGCTTTACAGCCAGTCCAAGGCATCACACATCAAAAAAGTTGATGTTAAAACACATTAAAAAAAATATTTCACTTTGACCCCGTGGGGAATCTAACCTGTGGCATTATTAATGGTAACTCAACGCGCTAACCCTACACCACGACGCGGACGCGATGATAATAATTTAACGAGATAAAAATTCAATCGGCGACAAAGTCTCATGTCTTTCGAGCATAAGCTCCCTGGAACCCAGTGGCGGCGTAGGTCGAAACCAAAACACATTAGCAAAGTATTGGATGTAATTTCCGCACTCGTTCGGTACGTGATGTATAGCTAAAGGTTACATACATATTTACATCCGCCAGCGAGATGAGAAGTCGCCGGCATTTTGGTAAAGAGCATTTAAATTTCATTCGTGTATACCCCTTGATATGATGTTATCTGTGATCGCTCTTACTGCGGGGGGGGGGGGCTGCTCGAGCGCCTACAGGGGCACTACAAATTTACAAAGGGTTATCAGCCAAAAAAATTATAAGCTAAGAAATGAGCATCAGTGAAAGGACAAATAAGAAAATTGTGAAAATAAAAATATTAAGTGACGCGACGGTTTTACAATTAAAATAATTGATCATTCATTTTTGTTCCATATGTCCGAACCAACGTAAAACCCATATCCTAATTTTTACTATAACGCATTAACGCCGTAACCATGCTTGCTTATTTTACAAGGTTTTCAGTGTCCTGGATGTTTACTGTTGACATCAGTTGGGTCAGAATTACAGGAAGTACCTGATTTGGGAGGATTCATGGGATCTGGCAGCCGATGGCTTGGATTTATACCCATATGTTTCACATAGGGAGCGGATATGGAATGATGATAACGCTTTGTATTCTACTCTAATTTCGGCATTATACTCCTGTCATACATACATAGTATTACCACACATTTGCTCGAGTGATTGGATTTCAACAGTAGGTATTTAGTCTACTTTCGCTCCTTCAACTCCACACTTTTCAATTCCATACATAAGAGCAGGTACCAAAACTCCGTTATATACAGCTAATGAAGCCATTTTTTATAAGTACTTATGTTCCACGACAGATTTTAAGGCACTATTAACATTATTTTCTTTATTGCACGAATCTTCCTTTCAATATCCGTATTGTAAAAGTTATCGTAAGAATTGTACAAAATATTGCTGTAAAAAGTTATTGCTGATTTATAACAATTTTTTCAAAAATTATAATAATTTTTTTTAATTCATTACATTTGACATTCCGTCGGCAGTTTACGTCAGAGCTACGGAACGTGATTTGGTCTTCAGAGAACCCACAAAAATTATCTTTTGGCCGATCTTTTAGCTTGGAGGCAGTTTGTAAAATATGCACCTCGTAGGGAGCAGAAATGGATTGAAAAAACAGTCATAAAAACCGCATCGCATTTCGATTCTTGTGCAGTATTTTCTGGCACAATCAGAGGATCACAACGTCAACGCTCAGCACTGAGAAACACGACAAAGAAGAAGAAAAAAATGGTTTGAGGACTTAAATATTATATGTAATTATTTTGTACAGAAACCTATGACAAAACTTGTATTTTAGTTTGATTAAAAACTTTTTTGTAAACAAAAACCCAAGAAGGTAGACATACTAGTAAGTTTACAGTTACCGTGTTAAAAGTTAAGAAAGATCCCGAGAAGACAACTTGGCCTGTATTTAATGCGTGTATGATCTTGCCGATAGCATCTCCCCTCCCACGCAGGAAGAACTCCGAAAAGTTTAATTTCATTTTGATGGCTGGATGATTAGAATCATGCAAAATATCACCCCAAGTTATGTACTGAGTAGGTACCTGAGAGGTTCCCTACCTGTCTTGGTACAAACATACGTATGTAGGTATGTCATATTAAGTACATTTGAGAACACCTACGTATTTGAGGATAGATTTAAATAGTAAATAGGCATGTATATGTATATTGTACATGAAGAATGTACTGAATTCAATTTATTGTACATATTTTTTTATATAAAAATAAGGATGAAAGTAGATTGAATGCAGTTGAAATGCGATCTCTCAAGCGAATGTGTGGTAAAACTATGTATGATACGTGCACTAATGTTGAAATTAGTGCAGAATTCAAGGTTGAGATAAGCATTATCGACAAAATTAAGAATGGTCTTTTACGTTGGTTCTGTCATGTAGAGCGAATGGATGATGAAAGAACGGCTAAAAAAATATACGATGCGACTGTCCCTGGATGTAGAAGTCGAGGAAGGCCAAGAAAGACATGGCATGATCAAGTAAAACAAGTGCTTGAAAGTGGGCATGTAAGAAGTCGGAATAATCGACGTGCGTGCATGAGAAGATGTATGAATGTGGAGGAAGCAAGAGAAGTATGCCAGGACAGAGTGGTGTGGCGTTCTATCCTCTCTGCCTACCCCTTCGGGAAATGGCGTGATGGTTAGTTAGTTAGAGTGAAAGGTTGAATATTATGTTATTTTGGTAATTTTGGTAAATTTCTGATCGCTGTCAAGTACATCACTTTAGGTATTTTTGACCTCACATATGCGAATAGAAAGTCGGACTATTATTACCTTCAAACAAGAATTTCAGAGAAGTGACATTCCATACTTGAAAAATACTACCGTGTCTGAGGTGTCTAGTTACCCACTACGTCACTCGCTACGTCATCACTAGACATTTACGTCACACATTTCGTATATTGGCCTGGTAAGTGCTGGATGAATGCTGGAGTCTTTAGAAGGTGATAATAAGTGGTGTTATGAAATTAACCCTAGGAAGTGTATATTTTTAGAAAATTTGTGTGGAAACGCCCCTTTTAGTGAATTCTTGTTCGAAGACTAATACAAATATGATTGATTATAGCAATGCTGCTTTTAAGTTTTAAATATATATGTATTTTTAAAATCTTATCTGTGCATTAGTACACTTTTGTAAATTTGTGAATTTAATAAAATCTGCGCTCAATTAGAAATAATTATAACTAGACCATAGTCGTCAAAATTAATAAGTCAATTAGGACAAGTTTTTTAAAACAGTTTAAAATGTTACAAAAGTATGAGTGTAATTTTAAGCGTGATTGAATTATTAATACTTCAAAAAGTAGGTAATCAATAGCTGCAGAGTTTCTGAAGACGGCAATTCTTCAGGGCGAAAGTTCTGTATTAGCATATTTCATCAAAGCAGATCAGCCCTCAAAGACACTTGACCAAAATTGAGTTATCCTCGCCGAAGAAGGGGCACAGATACCTTCCCGTGACGTCACAATCTGACAGGTTTCAAGTTGTTCTGGAGAGCTTTTGGAATAATTTGGACCTGAATTTGTTGCCTAATTTAGTGGATTCTGGAATAAGATATTAGAACGGATTACACATTTATTTCAATCAAATATTCCGTGGGTAAACAAGTAACTTAGTGCGTTAGATATTCTTGATGGATATAAGTTTACCTTTACAACACGTTACAACACGTGACAGAGTGAAATACTTTGGACAAAGACATTTATATTGGAGTTACAAAAATTAGGACTGATTCCTTCTTTATAGTTTACTCAGAAATCGGACATTATACACATGTACAAATATACATAGTAATAAGTGACAACCGGGACAAACTTCATTCGGTATTTTAATTTCAAAGAATTTGTTGGATGACTAAAAATATTTTCAAAAACTTATTGAAAAGGTAAATTCAATGTTGTATGCATGAAGATAGGTACAATTTTTTCAGAGGTCGTCCGAAATTTTATCTCCCGCTATCCACACGCGGGAGATTGAATCAGGGTCCTTCGCGTCAACAGGTATATTTCTTTATTGTGTAAATTAATTATACTTATGGCAAACAATACATCCTGGGGGATGGTATTCCTGGATATGTCTTAATCTTCAGGGGGTCAAAACCATCTCCCGTGTTCCCGAGATCCTGCGCCGTGCGATTGTAAAAACAATACACGGCCATCAAAGTTTCATTTTATTGTTTGGTAGACAATCCCGCATGTAAGATAATGCGTCCGGTTGAAACTTAGTCAAAGGATCTCGGGTTTACTTGGTATAAGGGTGCAGTAAGACGCTGCAGGGAGGCTGTCGAATTCTAAAACCTAGTAAGAGACAATTTGATATTAAGTTTATTATTTTATATTAAGCTTGTTTTTTATATTACGTGGTTACTTTATTTCACTGCTGACTATCCGATAAGAGTTGCAAAACCTGGACCAGACTAAACCTAAACCTGATAAAGACGCGCGGGAAATGGCGTCTGATTGGTTAGTTTGGAAGCAGTTAGTGGAATTCAAATATGGATTGATTATGTTTAAATGATTTTTTTAAATCAAGTAAATAAACTTACTTAAGTACTTAACCAAAATAATTTAAAAAATTGATATTTACAACTATTATTCATTCATGAGTAAGTATATTACAAATTTTAACATTGTTTTTTTTTAAACATATTTTAGAATGACGCTCTAGAATACATTTTAAGCCTTCTTGGAAATTATCTTTTCAATCCAGGAAATTTTCATTTCAAAACGTTTACATGGTTTTGAAATCGAGCATCCGATCAAGGGGGTATGTCTTAGGGGCTCAGAGTTAAGAAAGGGGGCGGGGATGGGGGGTTAATTTCGGCGTTAGTAATATGATCACGTGACGGGACGCCACGTGGTCACGTGTGACACCTGCCGAGTTGGGAACTTTGGTGAGGACGTTGTCTAACAGAAGGACCGGCCCAAGACGAGGGGGGTGGGGGTGTTGTATCGCGGGATGGGGGAGGTACCGCATCTCGCATATTAAGACAATGAAGGCAAATCAAAGAAAATGTGAATTCGATCAATTCAGTCATACTAAATTGGAAGAACGAAAATAATATGATTCGCAACATTTTTATTGAATAATGGTAAAAATGAGTTGCCCCTCTTATCATCTCTGCTTACTCCTTCGGGTCCTAAAGGTTTGATTTTAAAGTGTTATCCTCGGTTCCCAATAGATAGTTAACAAATTAAACTTTTTTTTTTCTCGGAGATTATCTGATCTTTGAAAGTCATACGTGTAAACACAATAAATTGGATAGCAAATATCACTTGCTCTATGCGTCTTCACATTGCCTCATAAACATGCAAAATAGCTTCTAAGCTCTAAAACAATGTCTTTGTGATACAATAAATCCAGTTTTTTATTCGAAAATTCTTAAAAAGCTCAAATGATGTTTATAAGACTCATATATTTCTATATTTTGTGAAAATATCAAATTTACTTTCTATTCTAACGACTGAAAAGTAAGAACAAGTAGAAAAACGATCAAATTGAAAGTAAAGTTTGCATATTTTAACAGAAACCATTCATAAACGAAATTTCTTTCCAAGATTATTGCACATAAATGTTTTCTAGGGTCTAAAATTGAATAATCAACATTTCTGGCATAATTTATACACGGACGTTATTCCCAAAAGTTCGTCTCAAGGTTCGGTCTCCTTTGAACCTCGGCCACAGAAACTTGCAGCGTCAGACCACAGGACCTAACATGCGGGTCAAGATACTGAATCTTACAAATATATAAGGAGCCAGAGGTAATAAACTTATCAAACCCATCAAATTTTAATCAATTTATCTATCTGATGAATATGAGATGAGATATTTTTACCTTCGCGTCCTGATTATATGTGTTTACTATAATTCGACAATAATGCGAAAATATTGAAACTTACCTTCGCGTCCTGATAATATGTGTTTACTATAATTCGACAATAATGCGAAAATATTGAAACGGGTCTCTGAATTTTACCTTCGCGTCCTGATTATATGTGTTTACTATAATTCGACAATAATGCGAAAATATTGAAACGGGTCTCTGAATTTTTGTATTCTTTCGTAGTGGAATTGCGAATCACATAAAAGTATTTTAATACATGACTTGCAGTGACGGAATTAATAATTTGTTGAAAAAAGGGGATAAGATCACATATTCAGATAAATTACATTGACATTACAAAAATTGTTACATTTCAACTTCAACAATGGTCAATAAAAAGCAATATTTAGGAATATACATGTTTTTACGATTTTAAAATTACATTTTTGAACTTTTATCTATTTTGTTAGTAAAATTTTTATAAAACCACTTACCGATTTTTCTATGACTACCGGTTTCGAGACGTAACCCGTCTCTTCGTCAGGTCAAACACAACTAAACCAAAATGCAAATACGTGGTTAGTCTCGACAAACGGTAGACGGTAGACATAGAAAAGTTGGTACGTGGTTTTATACAAATATAATATTATATCTTAAACCACTAAGTTAATATTTTGAATATTGATAGCAGAACCTTTATCGTTTTCTTACGAATACAACAGCAAAAAATCATAAATCTAAAATCTACAATCTAAAAAAATCAATTGTAATAATTAATATGAATAATGCTTCTGCTCTCCCTTTACTTGGTAATGGTGAAATCTTGCGGTGAAGCTAAGACAGTACGGGGTAGGTGGTGAAGGCTGAGGGTGGTAGCCAAGAGGGTGTTAAGGCTGAGAGCGTTGGCTGAGAGGGTGTTGGGAGTGGGGCTGCTTTTGTTTTGGCTCCCAGAACACGTCGCGGACATCGGGAACACATCTAGGGGGAATTAATAATAAGCCGAGATGGTGGATGTGGTTTACTTTAAGATTTCAATGGACTTTGTATCACATCGGGTGCCATTATTAAGATCTGTCCAAGGGGAAAAATTGACGATTGCCAGAGCAATATTGCGAGTACTGTTTTGATTCCGGATTTCTGTTATAAATCTTTATTCTAAATTAGTAAAGGAAATATTGGATACAGAAAATAATACAATTAATAACAGTTGGTTGAGTACATGTTATTTATGTTGAACGGTATCTTGAAAAAAAAAAGAATAATATAACGATATCAATAATTCTAGAATACCCGTTGAACCTCGTCGCATTTCTTGACGTTCATGGTGTCAAATCTTTAAGAGATCGCAATCATAAATCAATCTAAGCTTCTACGCATAATTGACGAATTCAATTTTATTGCGCAGAGTTGCGAACTTAACTCTGAACTTAGCTTAGACTCATTTCACGATTGCGGCTATTAGCTTTAGTTGTTTAGATGCTAATAATCCCAATTTTTCAGATAATTGATGATGGCTTTAACCACACAGAACTTATCTTACTTTTTGAACCATATTACATTTTTTTGTAATTTGATAACTTGTTTGGCTATTTGATAATTTGATAGCGCGTTTGGCTACCGTCCATGAGGTCGCGGGTTTGATTCCCGTAGAGGCTAAACATGAAATATTTATTTCTATGTGATTTTCATATTAACATTTCACGTGTGATACCTTGGACTGGTTCTGACGGATAAGACACTAATGATCAAGATACACTGCACCAGGTTTTTAAAATGTAGTGCCATATGCACCATTATGGTAGTAGCATGTTTTTGAAGACAATAAAGACAAATACTTAAGTAAATCAATCAAATAAATTATATTATGTGTAATTTGTGCAAATAACTGAATACATATAATAGTAGGTGTACCAATGCAGTGCCCTATGCACCATTGGGTGCGGATAAGGGAAAAAATAGTAGTAGTAGTATGTGCATTTCAATTGCGTTATTATATACCTAGTTATTAATGATAACCATTCTCTATGATAAATTATAAATAGCAGTTTGATCTGTCATATTTTAACAAGTTCAGCTTTAAACAACATCAGCTTTTAAATCGTATTTAACTTATTATTAATTTTTACTCGTTTCTTCGGGTAAATTCATCTAAACTTACTAAAACACGTTTGAAAACATGAAATTGAATAAGCATTAATCACCCAGTCACGGGCTGACACACGTCCACACGTTCATTTGTTAAATGTATTCAATAGCACACACCCCCAGCGGAAGTCTTGGCTGCCAAGTTTCCGGAAGTGGGGGTGGTTCCGGTCTCGCGGGGGAGGGGGTCCCAATATGTCCCGGGAACGACTGACTGTCCGGAATCACAGATGAGATAGCCCAGGCTAATGTTCCTTTGAATGGTGTTGATAGATTCTGGCCCAGCTATCGGTTTCGCTATGAGTTGCCGCAGTACGTGGCGACGGGAATACGATACATATAGAAACTTGAATTTAGATGAATGTTATGAAGTACAGTCTTGTTATACAATACATATTTCTGTGGAATATTTCAATGACATTAGTGATGAAATAAATTAATGCTTTAAAAAAGGGATAAACGAAGACACGACCTACAAAAGCAATATATCGGATATATTTGTTTTGTAAATACATAATATTAATTATGTTATATGGCCAATATACTCATTACCTAAAAATATTTTTTTGGTATTTAAAAAATGTTGTTAATATTCTGTTAATAAAAGTATTTAATCTAGTTAACTAACTAACCATCATGCCATTTCCCGTAGGGATAGGCAGAGAGGATAGAACGCCATACCACTCTGTCCTGACAGACTTCCTTTGCTTCCTCTACATTCATACATCTTCTCATGCACATACGCCGATTATTCCGACATTTCACATGACCACTACCAAGTACTTGACGTACTTGGTCATGCCATGTCTTTCTCGGCCTTCCGCGGCTTCTACATCCAACCACACTTGCATTTAAACTTTTTTTAGCCGTTCTTTCATCACTCATTCGCTCCACATGACCAAACCATCGTAAAAGCACTTTCTTAATTTTGTCGATAATGCTTATCTCAACCTTGCACTCTGCTCTAATTTCGACATTTGTACACCTATCATACATAGTCTTGCCACACATTCGCCTGAGAGATCGCATTTCAACAGCATTCAGTCTACTTTCATCCTTTTTTTTCCAACACCACGCTTCACTAGTTAAGAATAAAAATATATCCAAAATAGGACTTTATCGCCAGGAGGTTAGACCGTTATCGTTATTGCCTTGTTACGTTATTGAATCGCTGGTCTAAAAATCCGAACGTGCCAACAAATTGGCGTCGTTATTTCTCCAACTTTGCCTATAAATCTGGGTAATCCGGTCGGGAGATGGCTCGGTGCTGGGGTCTGACGTATCGGATGGGTTAATCGTCAAAAGATTGGGACAAGTTTGTCTCTTTCGGGATGAATGAAAATGGAATTCCGGTTCACAGGTGCCGCGGTAGGTTTACAGTCCCAGAAGTGAAATAATGGCGATTCTAGTGAAATATGGAACCGAGTTTCATTATGAGTTGGAATATGACTTTTTCTACCTCTTTTTTATGAAAGTAGAATGAAAAAATATAAACGTGAATATGTGTAACACAAAAGATATACCTAATTTTATTTTTAAAAACGATATACACACCTGCATAAAATACACGTTATAAAAACATTGTTCATATAAAAAACTGCACCATCGGTGTTTAACTCGCAGGTTAGTACGTATACAAAAAACAAGCAAAAATATGGAAAATTTGGAAATAAATAAATCAACAACACGTAATTTCGTAAGAGAAAATATAGTACAATTGACATCTCAACAGAGACGAGAAGCTTGGAAGGGAATATGGATATCTAGGTGTTAACAGGGCTTATTACCTGTCATTGGTTGGGTTAAGCGGCAACTTGATGTATTAGAACATTCCCCATTTAACAAATCATGTTTTTCTGGGTTATTAT
The DNA here is from genome assembly GCA_022494985.1 of Micrasema minimum. Taxonomy (NCBI): domain Eukaryota; kingdom Metazoa; phylum Arthropoda; class Insecta; order Trichoptera; family Brachycentridae; genus Micrasema; species Micrasema minimum. Next base: position 23,883 of record JAGVSP010001185.1, read on the forward strand.
GCAGTGTCCATTTTCAGGGCTGATGAGCCTGACACAAACACTGCATAATAACTTAGAAAAAAAAATCTGTCTTTTGAAGGACGTAAACAATTACGAACTTTGATTCCCCATTTCGCCTAGTATTTGATAACATATCTGCCAATTATAAGAACTTGTAAGTATTCCACACACAGAAAAAGTTGATAATATAGTTTTCATAACATGTTTCACCGATAAATAATAATTTAATGCGGTAACGACTATTTTTAGATTCAATAAAAAACAAAAACTCGTCTATTTACTTCCATATTGGACATATTTGAATTTTAACATTATGAAACGTACAGTATATTTTTACCTTGCTTATTTTGCTAATCCAACAAAGGAATCGTTAAGCGTATTCAGAGTGTAATCATACCTTAAAAGATTCCTTCAAAGTTTACCTAGAACGTGGTCCGAAGTGGCGGCTGAGGGTACTCCACTCTCCTCGCTGGTCGGGAAGACCCTCAAACTCTCCTGAAGTGGACAGCCGCGGGGTGGCAGGGTGGCGAGGAAGGGTTATAGAGGGCGTTAGAAGGTGGCGTGTGAGGGTGGTGGTGGCCGACGGTGGTCAGAAGCCAAGAATGCGGGCTTCCTCACAATACCCTCCCGGGGGGCAAGACGGCGCTAAGGAAGTGGCTGAATATTGTATGGGTCTCGGAGCACAAAGCAAATAACCGCCGTATGCGGGCGATTTTACCGGAAACCTTGCATAGTACCTCGACCTTATACAGGATATTAATAAAATGCATGCTTTTTAAAACATTTTGTCTCTTTTTTTTCCCTTAAAATATTTGCATTATTGAAGTTATTATGATTATTTTCTATTCAATTCGACACTTCATTTGGAGTTATAGATCTTTGAGAAAAACATCTCCACCCACCTCTACTTTGGGTTGTACATCTCCAGGTTTGTGTGCCCAAGAAACCGGTGTTATAATAACACAAGTGTTATTTTTATGTATTAGGCATTTCAATTGTGGACTACTTTCGGAAATAGTTGACCTAGAAAGAAGGAAACAAATTATGTACATTTATACATACATACATAGCTAGTGAATTAAAAATTTCTTACGCGAAAATGAGAACTCCAATCATAGTACTACAATACGCTTATAATATTTTTAAATAACGCAGGAAATTTTACCTATGTATTTACGGGCTCACCTGTCTTTCATACAGTAATAAATTAAAGTTACCGACACTGAGTAATACCTACAATAGAAGATTTATTTATAAAAAAGCGAATATGAAGTCCGTTGAAGACGTAATTATTATTAAACATAAATTTTGCGTATGTCCGCCTCGTAGCGTAGTGGTAGCGCATTTGGCTACCGTGCTTGAGGGCGCGGGTTCGATTCCCGTAGGAGGTCAACATGAAATATTTATTTACATCATACACTCATATTAATATTTCATGTGTGATACCTTGGACTGGTACTGAAGCGTAGGACTGATCATCTTGCCTTCATGTAATCAAATGATCAAGATACACTGCACTTGGTGTACCAATGCAGTGCCCTATGCACCGTTGGGTGCGGATAAGGGAAAGTAGTAGTAGTAGTAGTAAATTTTGCGAGTACGATATTTCATTTATTATTTTATATATGATTTTCTCTATTAAAAGTAACAAAGTAGCGAGTTTTGCTGAAAGAGAAAAGCAACAAGTAGATTTTTTAATCAAATTTGTAGCCTAGATAAATAAAGACGATGTGGGACTTATCAATATACAAACTGCGCATCACGAAAAAAACACAGTAAAATGTCAGCACCTATAAAATAATACCTATATTAAAATGGTATAAGTATAGCGTATTGCATTGCACCTACCAAGTGCAGTGTATCTTGATAATTTTATAACACGAAGGCAAGATGATCAATGTTACTCTTCTGTGCCAAAAAATATGTAAAATACATAAACTACTTTAAATTAATCTAACAAAACAATTGTTTATCTCATTCCCCCTCGGTGACCCGATTTTATCAGGGCGTCCATTAGAAAACTAGCGGCGAGCGTGAATTATAACCGAGTTAGCCATAAAACACCTCGGAACAATCCATTCCCGATGAGCCCCTCCTTCCTAAACGCTAAACAATTTTCCCGAGAGCAGGAAGAGTTAGGTAGGAGCAGGTAGCAGGTAGCAGGTAGCAGGTAGAAGGAGAAGGAGGAAGTTTGTCACAGCCCATCCGGAAAGTGCTCGGCAAGAGTGCGGCCGACCAAAACTACACCGCACTTTATTGCCAACTTGCTAAGTGTGACGGAAATAAATAACTAGAGATGGCCATGTTGGGAGGCGAAAGTCGATTCGGCTATATTATTACATAATGTATTATGTAAAGTGTAAAGTATGATAATATTTATGGTAGTGAAGCGTGGTGTTGGAAAAAGAAGGATGAAAGTAGACTGAATGCTGTTGAAATGCGATCTCTCAGGCGAATGTGTGGTAAGTCTATGTATGATAGGTGTACAAATGTCGAAATTAGAGCAGAGTGCAAGGCTGAGATAAGCATTATCGACAAAATTAAGAAAGGGCTTTTACGATGGTTTGGTCATGTGGAGCGAATGAGTGATGAAAGAACGGCTAAAAGAAGTTTAAATTCAAGTGTGCCTGGATATAGAAGCCGCGGAAGGCCGAGAAAGACATGGCTTGACCAAGTACGTCAAGTACTTGAAAGTGGTCATGTGAAAAGTCGGAATAATCGGTGAATGTGCATGAGAAAAAGTATAATTGTAGAGGAAGCAAAGGAAGTCTACCAGGACAGAGTGGTATGGCGTTCTATCCTCTCTGCATACCCCTACGGGGAAATGGCGTGATGGTTAGTTGGTTAGTTAGTTTTTGATAATATATTATGTTATATGTTAAGTCATGCTTAGTAAAATTTTGGAGTATTGACAAGTGCAGAACGCAACAAAACATGAACACTCGCTTTGCCTCAAATATAAATTATTTACTTTATCAAATATAAATTATTTATTGGACCTAAGATATTGTATAACCAAATGGACACACAAACCAAATTATTAACCGACTCCTCCAAGTACAGGGTCGGTATATAATAATGTAATAACTTTTCTTGACAATATTGTCCCAACATTCATTGCGAGCGCTCTCTTCAAAAGTCGTTTATCATTCGAGAGCAGTGGGCCGACTGTTCTCTAGTCTGCGCACTCATCACCAACCCGACTGTTTTGTTGATTCAGTGCAGCCCAACCCGACTAAACTATCGCCCGATAAAAAATCTCTAGTCTGCGGGGTACCTAATAGCTTCATAGCTACTTACAAGAGTATAACAAAATAAGTTTTTTTATGCTAGAACTCGTGTTTATTCTACAATAAATTATCTATTTCACAAATAATATATACCGAACCATAAATCGTACAGCTCTTATGTTGTAAAGGGGACGTTCTCTGTCCGGTCCACTTCCGCCATCCTATCTGCTAACATCGCCCACCTAACGTATGGAATATTATGGTTGTGGCGATTTAAATTTGATTACGCTTGTTTCAAAGTATCCATTTTAGTTTGTTGCTCGACAGATACGGAGGGACGATAATTAAGGTACCCTCAGGTCACTTTGTATGTTATGAGGTTTAAACAGGTGTTTACTACCAACTATTGAAGAGTAATTAAGCATTTTAAATGGTAGACGCATTTTAAAAAAGAAAAAATGTAACATTTTGTGAAATAGAAGAAAAATATGCAGACTAATACTAAAATTCACTTAAAAATAGCAAATACGAGATCAAATAAGTGACATCGAGCAAGCTTTTGTCCACCAAATAAAAGCTAACGGCTTATTAACATGTCCTTGGACCTAGAGGATAAGATATGATTTATGCAATAATATCTAGTAATATCGTTTTATAAGACAATATGGTTTCTCTGCAAAACAAAGAAACGATATTAAAAGTCTTTTACTATAATTATTTTAGTCTTAATTATTAACATGAACCAATTATCACTAACTACACTTTTATTCCATCTTTATAGTAACAGATTACAGCTCACTGCTTTACCAGCCATGTTGACTTCCATCTGTTGGTAAAGCAGTGGCCCTGCACTTAATCACCCACTCCACAGATGGCGCTGAAGAAAGTATTTCTTTACATATTCTTGTCTAGATATCTGTGAATTGTGTGAGCGCCACCTACCAATTTATTCATATTAATTAATTATCAAAATACTACATATTGCATGTCCAATTAATTAATTATTATGAATTAATTCATTAATATTCCTGGCAGTTTTTATTTCCAAAGAAGAGGAGAGATTTTAACATAGAAATATTAAAATCTGAGTACAATCTAGATCAATTAAATTGCATACTCTGACAGTCATTTTTTAAATCATCCACAAAGCCTACCTACAAAAGAAAAAGAAGTTGCTTTAGTAATTTTTTTAGATTTCAGTTGAGCGGCATAGCAACAAGATGAATAGATTGGGAATTTTGAAATTGATCAATAGGAGATGTCTTGCAATCGAATCCGCGAATAAATCATCTGCATTTAAAAAAGAAGCAATACCATGTATAACTGTTATATATGTAATCTCCAAGCAATCCTCCCATAAGTTGCAAGTTGCACAGAGGAGCATGGAGAGGATTATGCTTGGAATAACATTAAGAGACCGAAAAAGGAACGATTGGATCCGACGCCAGACAAAGGTCTGCGACGTGGTGCAGCGAATTGCTTGGTTGAAGTGGAAATGGGCCGGTCACATAGCCAGAATGACGGACGACAGATGGACGAAACGCGTTCTGGTGTGGAGACCGAGGAACCAGAGGCCTCAAGGACGTCCACCGATGAGATGGGTGGACGACATCAGGAAGTCTGCTGGAAGACAGTGGATTGTGACGGCACAGGATCGGGAGGAGTGGAGACGGCAGGGGGAGGCCTATGTCCAGCAGTGGACCTCAACGGGCTGAGATGATGATGATATGTAATCTGTTTCTGAATAAACACTTACTAGCAAAAATACGAAAGAAAAAAAAAAAAATTGCGAAATTCCATGGCTTTTTGTCTTTTTTAACATTTGGATTATATAGATGATATATTCGATTCGAGACCCACGTGTAACACATATTAATATACTATAGTACATTACTCATTATTTTTTATGTCGTCGTCACATTTCCCAAATAAACCTCCGATCGAACCGTTTCCGATACTACTACGCCATAGACTTCCGGAATTTATATTTCCCGACATTTATTCCTTTCCAAGAGGCACTCTTACCGAAATCAGCGCCGTATATCACCCTGCAAACGTTCAAATAAAAAACAGCATCCCGTTTACTATCGCGTCTTCGTCTACTTGGAGTCAGGGGTACCGGGTTCCCCGCTCTGGTCCCTACACGCACAACCCTATTGGCCACAGGGTGATAAAGATATTACTGAACGTAGTTATTTATGTGTTTTTCAAATAAAAATAAATAATCAATGTATTATGTTTATTTCCTGGTAACTATACCACGCTCATACAGCTAATGCTACATTGAATGAGCTATTCAGATCAATGATTAGGACACACTGCAATTAGTGAACCGATATAGTGCCCTTTGCACCGTTAGGTGTGAGAAATAATGACGTGCTGTTCCTTAGTCACCACAAAACTAACTATGGTTTTCATGCCCCATTGTCTCGATTGTGTGTCGTATTGTAAACTCAAGATGGGATCTGGACTTCTTCGGTGTTTTTTGTTCAGGCTATTTTACTTCACAATGTTCCATCAAATTTTTTTTCTCAAACAAAAGACAAAGATTATGTGTCTTTTAAAAAACAAAGCTATTTTTTTTATTCCATTAAAAAGGTTGAGTAATTTATTTATAATTAGCTTTTTTCACAAAGAAAGCAATACATTAAAAAAATAAATCTAAGGGTACTAAACATTATGAATAACCGGTACCACATTTTTATTTATTTATTTTTCTATCGCGGGGTCTTCCCGCGCGGCAGTAATTTCATGTGTAACCAATAAAACGATACATCACAAAAGTTTACGAAATCTCCTGAAAAGCCTTAAAATCTCGCAAACAGGATAAGCCGCGGGGGTCGTGGGGTCCGGGAGCCGGAGGGAGGGAAGCTGGACCGTGAAATTTATGTCTCCCAACCCCCAATAGTGAAAACACTCCAAGATTAACTATCATGTTATCGTCCTGGATAACACTTAATTATGCCATAATTTAAGAGGTCAAAACTCAAAACTCTCATGGAGTTATCAATTTGATCATGTCAAAGCAAAGATAGCCCCTGTAACTGGAGTTTTTGTACAGACTCAGGGGTTTACTTCCAAAAAATATTTTGCTTTCTATTTACTACGCTATGATACATTCTCACCTTGTATATTTGTCATGTATATGGGGTTTTGCTACCAAGAAACAGGTTTTCCGAAATTCAAGTTCTCCAGAACAGGGCTCTGAGAAATATTTTTAGGGGATACCTGGGATACACATGTAAAAGAAATATATCGCCAGACAGAAATACTCCCATTCAAAGTAATACCATTACATGAAATCACAAATACCATACTTACCATATTGAATCATTCAGCACATACACGTTTGAAACACAATTTTAACTCTGAGCTTCATGGTCACAATACACGTTATTCAAAAAACCTCCACATTCCAAAATTTCGATCCACAAAATTCGGTAAAAAATCCCTTATGAACATTTCCGATCCCAATATAATAATCTACCCCATGAAATAAAAAAAAAAATAAATCAATACATAGTAGAGCCCTTAAAGATTTGTATTTAAATATGTTTTTCAATGATAGTTATGATGTATAGGATTAAGATTGAATGTGTTAATTTTGTATCGTACTTTCTTATTTGTGTTTGATTGTGCAATATGTAATTAAAAATGTATGTAAATACCGGTCCCAAAATGAGTTTTTTATAACTCCTGGGGATTATAAGACATGTATGTTTTATAAGATTTTTTTAAATAAAAAAAAAAAAAAAAAAAAAAAAAAAAAAAAAAAATATATATTGCCATCCCCCTATAAAACGCAGTCTCCGGTTTCAAAGTATCGTAGATTCGTTTTAAAATCTATTTGCTCAACATTAATTTATTCTTAGGGTGTATTTTTAAATCAATTCATGCATGTCAAGAAAGTTTAACTTACATGGAAACGAGTGCTTACATTTAATGACTTTTTTTTGTTAATTAGTGAAATCCTGAATTATAGAAAAATAAGGTTACGTATCTATATCTACCTCATACTTAAGTATTAAGCTATTATTTTGTGTCCGCCTCGTAGCATAGTGGTAGCGCATTTGGCTACCGTACAAGAGATCGCAGGTTCGATTCCCTTAGGGGGTCAACATGAAATATTTATTTACATGTGATTTTCGTATCAATATTTCATGTGTGATATCTTCGACTGGTACTGGAGCGTATGACTGATCATCTTACCTTCATGTAATACTCAAGATACACTGCACCAGGTGTACCAAATGCAGTGCTCTATGCACCATTAGGTGCGGATATGGGAAAGCAGTAGTAGTAGCAGTATTATTTTTAATAGTTATTATTCCATTACTGTAAGTTATGACCGGTTAGTAGTAAATAACTATGGTAGAAAGCAGAGAATGGTATTATAAGCGACCAATTTTATTGCCCCCAGTTTAATTAATTCTTTTTTAACTGACAATAAAATGGCATTGTCAAATTTTCCTAATTTTTCATCTTTTAAAAAATTTACACAAAGTTAGATAAATAGTGTAAATAAAGGTAGAATCATTCTCACTATAAAGATAACATAATCTCCGTTATTTTTTATTTTATAATTATTTCCCTTCTTCTTCTTCTTGTATAATTATATCAATATCTTGTATATTTTTTAATTATCTTTTTCTCTTTTTGCCTCGTGCATGCAGCTTGAAAGAGTGTGAACACATTCACATTGACTTTGACAGTATACCCACAAACAGGCAATGCCTTTGGTGGGATTTTCATTTATTTTTTCTAATGTATATGTGTTTTTATGTATTTCTTTGTAAACAAAAAATTTTCTTTTGAAAATAAATAAAAAAAAAATTAAAAAATAAAAAATCAACCTGATTATAATACCAACGTAATAATAAACTGAAAGAAATTGACAAAAAACTTTCTTAGTCATTTAAAAGCTGGTAAACCGTTATAGATTCAACAATAATCTTTTTTAAATATTTACACATGCCACGTATTTTATTATTTGACTTTTTGTACAAATAGTTGTGTACATTGGCGGGTTTATTGCCCAAATTGGCAATTTCTTCCAACCAACCAATATAAGAACGTAGTGCGGGTATTTATCGTAAGCGCAATAACAGATCTTCAATTTTTTTTTTACCTTTTAACATTCTCTTCATCCTCCCCATTAGTACACACACACACACACTATCACACTCAATGTCTACCTAGGATAGACGGGAGGTAAAACAGGGAATAAAATTTAAGGAAGAGATAGGAAATGTTTTTTCAGCCGTTTTTTAAAAGATGTGACTGATTCGGCTTCCTTAATAGCAATTGGGAGTTGATTCCATAGTCGAGCCGCATGCACTGTAAAAGACTTGGAGTAGAAGGAGGAACTATGGGCAGGTATCAGGAGTGTATTTTGATCACGCGATGGAAGAGGTAATCCATGAATAGACAAATGATCAAACTTTTCACGAAGGTAAAGTGGGGCTTTAGGATTGTTCAGTACAGTGTACAAGAGTGTAATAATATGAACTTCTCTCCGCTGCCTAATTTTGAGCCATTTAAGCTGCCCTCGATATTCAGAAATATGGTCATATTTACGGAGCCCAAAAATGTACCTAATGCAGGTATTTTGTAGACGTTCCAACTTATCTAGAAGCTCGCAGTTCAAATCAATAAGGGAAACGTCAGCGTAATCTAAAATAGGGAGTAATAGTGTTTGTACTATGGAACGTTTCGTAGTACGGGGTAAGAATTTTTGTAGTCTGTTTAGTGAGTGGAGACTGTAAAAGATTTTGCGACTTAATTCATTTATATGATTTCTCCAGCTTAGATGTTCATCCATTTGAATCCCTAAATTTTTTACTACTTTCATAAATTGGACGTTAGTACCATTGAAGCTGAGGGGGGTAAGTGAAGATATATGTATTTTGCTATGTAACCTTTGACTACCCGTGATCATTGTTTGAGTTTTAGAAGGATTTAGAAGTAGACCATATTTCTTTGTCCAGGTTGATACATTGTTCAACACATCGGACATGACTTCTAATGTTTCATTAATATCTTCAGGTCTGAAGTGGAGATATAATTGTAAGTCATCTGCGTAAAGATGATACGAACATCTGAGACATGCTGCTATTGGGTTAATAAATAAGGAGAAAAGTAACGGAGATAATACTCCACCTTGAGGTACTCCAGCAATATATCCATTATATACAATGTCAAGTTATTATTTACTGCCTACAAGAAGGTAAACATAAAAAACGGAGATATCTACAGTAATTCGAATAAGAATGTCTTGCTTGATCAACCTCACATGTAATATTACGTAAGTGTGCCTACTTCGGCACGGGGCTCAGGGTTAGGTCAATCCCATATTATCAGATTGATTCCTTAGTGCGTTTAGGGCTCATCGAAATTCTGCCCAAGCCGGCAATATGCGGACAGGCGCACATTATTACGGTTTCAAGTGGCATCGAGTGGATACACCGGTCAATTGATTCCAATTGCTTTGAGCATTATTGCCGGTGTTTATCTGACCGCTACCCGACCAGAGAATTCCAATAAAGAGGGTATGGCCGAACTGAGCCTTGGTACGGCCGAACCCTTCTGGTCGGGGTCATTTGTTTGTTTGCCCCTGTGGAATATTCCCAAGGAATTCTGGTCCCTGTGAAGGCTGTTGTTATGCGAAATATTGCTAATAATAGATACTTGTGCAATCAGGGAAAATTGCGGAAATGTTTGGCATGGGTAAGTAAATTTAATAATGGAGAACAGACTACAAATATATTTTTTATTGCAGTAACGTAAAAAATTGACCGAATGTTATATAATAGCCTAGTAAAGAAAATTTTTCTGTAAATGCAGAATAATAAAGCGAAGAATCACAAAACCATCAGTGCAATCCGTTCGTAGATCGGATAATTACGATTGAATTTATTCTTAATGGGATACTTGTAGAGGTCACGGTCCATTCAAGGCCTGGGAGCCTTTTATCTATAAATCTTATTAAAAACATCATTATCCGGGTACATATTTTTATGTTATTTTGCCATTTAAACAGATGAGACAATTCATTGAAATACGTCTATGTATGATGTTACCTTAAGAAGGAATTATGCCACGTGACCTGCAGCTGCTTCTACGTTAAATCGTATTCCTTGATGTATTCTTTGGAATTTAGAACTAGAACAATGATTTGTTCACAATTTTTAGATATCGACCAAAATAATATTTTAAAATAATGTACATCTCCTTTGACAGAAAATAATATTCGACGGTGGAAAAGAAAAAGTTACTAGCGGCATAATATATGCAAAGGAAAATTATAGTATCATGTCGCTTTGTATCATTTTCCTTGCCACCGTCGATATATTTATAAAAAATAAGATGATGCAAACACGCTTCTAGTCGATATCTAAAACTTCATTTCCCTAGTGGTAAAATTTTAGGGAGAAAGGCGAGAAATGCGACTACGATTGGATGCCCCCTTAAACCGTTGATAAACAAGAATATTTTACCTTTTTCATTACTTAGTATCGATTATTATTAATTATTGTTATTTTAACAAGTTACTCTAGTTTAAAAAGACAAATATACAGCAGGAATTTATTTAGCTAGAATACAGATCAATTATATTAGTTGTAGAAAGGATTACAGGTTGTACCTAAGTCCATAGAATTCAATCACATACCAACGGAGAAAAATCCTTTGAGCGTCCGTTTACTTGTGATCTGTTTGTCTAAGCAATTCATTCAATTACGATTGGCAAAGAGTGAAAGGGTAGAGAAGACTAACGTTTGATCAGAAGGAATCTGCTTCGATCTCCAAAGCAAATATCTTCACTTCAAACCTTTGATTCCCATGACCAATCTCCCGGTTCGTATACTGGTCGGAAAAATGCGGGCAAATAAAACGTAAGACAGCCTTTTAGAAGGTTCGTATTTCTGGGCAGGGGATGTAAATATTGACTTCAGAATTGGGGGAGAATTCGACATCTTGTATTGAAAAAACCTATATTCTCGATGCTGTAAAAATAAATGTTGTGTGAACTAATTTTATATTCATGACTACAAAAAAGCGCATTTGCATTTTGTTACTAAGATTCTTGACTACAACTTTTAGTACCAGACTGTAAAAATACAGATTGCAAAATGGAAGCGATAATAAATCAAGTTTTTTTTGTGTATTTTAAAATAACTTAAGTTCATAACTTCCTTAACATAATTGTATTTTAAATTTACAACTAGACATAAATTTGACTTTAAACTCGCTGTAAGTAGAAGCCTATTTTAAGTACTTATTTATTCTTAAATTCGATAATACACATTTTTATAAATTTTATTACAATAAGGTCATCATCATCATCATACCATATCCGCTCTCTATTTGGAGCATATGGATTCCACAAACTGCCTCCAGGCCACGCCAGCTCCCGTGCATCCTCCCAAGTCAAATTCACGTCCTGCAGATCTGACGCAAACTGCCGGCGAATTGTCAACAGTGGATGTCCGGGACGCCGAGAACCTGATGCCTTGTAAAATAGGCAAGCATGGGTAAGGCTCTTGTATAAGAGCATGTACAATAAGGTATAGCATCGCTTTTATACTGGTAAGTATTGAGTTCAGTGCATAACATTATCTGTACCTAATCGTAAGCATAATACATTCGAAAATGCGTTTTTTTTCCTAAAAAAAAAGGAAATTCTAGTACTGTTTTTTTTTGCCCTATTTTAATTAGCGATTACTGACTAACGGCACTTTGCACTAAGTTTTAAACAAATAACAAACTCAAGAAGCAGGAAAATAAAAATAAAAAAATTAAAGACGCCGCGACTAACTCGAAACAATGAAACTACTACCATCATCAAACAGTTCCCCGATTATCCGGTCTGTAATTAAAGCTCGCCAAATATTTACCTGTTCTTTCAAGTTTTAATAACCGGAGGATCGGATTATGATCGAGTTACCGATGGGCGCCGCCCCCGCCCTATCCGTTTGGGGGGCGAGAGGAAGGGGGATTGTTTGCAGCCCTTAAAGCCTAATTGTAGAAGATAAGACTAATGCAAATTTTATAAATCGATTTTGAAGAACTCCCAGAAAGAGTTAAATAGGGTTTGTTCACAATTTCAAATGCCAAATATTTTGAAAGGATTTGGTTTCCGCTTTGTTTTAAATTAATTTTCAAAACTGGTCTCCCTCCGTTGTAATTAGTAATTTCTGTCTAAGCTTAGTGAAATTATTTTAGTACAAGTAGCTTGATCATAAATGGTTGTGCTTCACTTAAAGACGATAATTTTATTGTCTGCTATCAAATAAAATATTTTAATTATTTGGCAATGAAGATTCATTTTGATATTACAATAACTACTGTATATTTTTAAAAAGCCAGTATCGATTAATCCATTTATATGTTTACCCTTAATAACATTTTAGCATAGGCAACAGTATTTTTATTCTCTCTGCTATTTTCCTTACTAGACCTTTTTTTACTATAACCGTAATTTAAACATTCAACTTTTCATGGACGCGTATTAAAATGTATCTATTCCGCAGTTTCTTTTAAACCTATTACAGTATAACACCATTTCTAAGAATTTAATTCCATCGCGTGTGTCTTTCTGGCATCTAATAAAAATTATTTAAGTAAAATTTTATACTGATTACATTTCGCCAAACAATAAAAATTGGTGCGATTTTTAATGAATAATTTTAAGTTGAAAATATCAAAGTAGGTCCCTTTTTCAAAACTTAAAAAGAATATTGTTCAGTCCTATTCCTGCCATCTCTGGAGGGGCGGGAGAAGTTATATTATTACACCCGAGAACACAACCTTATCCTGATGCCTTGAGCCATTACTTGTCCGTTTATAACCGAGTTCCCCTGTACACGAATCGAGCTTTAGTGAGGATGATTATTATTTATTAGGTAATACAAGGAAATGATTCAATATTAATTTTAATGTTTACTGTTGTTTTAAAATGGCGTGATTGGCCGCCATCACGACAGTTTAAGTTTATTTTAAAAGAGCACATGCGATAGAAAGATATGGTTGGAGGATTTTGTGGCCATCATTGGCCAAGGTAATAGGACTGTAACAAGATGGTATTTGGCCATTTAAACATAGAATACTTTTACATAATTCATCTGATTTTGAAACTATTCGTTACCAAATCTTATTTCTCGTCAATCCCTCTTACTACTTTTACTACTTTCCCTTATCCGCACCCAATGGTGCATAGGGCACATCCGTGCACCAAGTGCAGTGATTTTTAATCATTTTATAACATGAAGGTAGGATGATCAGTCATACGCTTCAGAAAATTTAAATATTAATATGAAAATCACACAAAAATGAATATTAAATTCATGTTGACCCCCTATGGGAATCGAACCCGCGACCTCATGCGAAGTAGCCAAATGTGCTACCACTATGCGACGAGGCGAAAATCCCTCTTAGATGACTGAGACAAAAAAGTTTTAGAAGAAAATATAGATGTGTAGGCGTTTACAGGACCTGTCAATGGTTGGATTAAGTGGCCACTCGATTTATTACAACATTCTCCATTCATCCTAGTATCTGATGTTTATACCCAGTCAATAGCAGGTTATGAGTCTTGAAAGTAATCGGCTAGATGTTCATATTCCTTTCCAGAGCTTTTTTGTATTACTTGAGGTATGATATTATTAAACCGTGTGCGGAGCGTAAAACTGATCAAGACACACTGCACTTGGTGTATCAATTCAGTGCCCTATGCACCACTGGGTGCAGATAAGGGAAAGTTGTAGTAGTTATGGCCTCGTGGTAAGAGTTCATACTTCGGATTGGAATATCTAGGTTCGAAAACCAATACCTTAATTATTTCCGACTATTTACAGGTAGTCCCGAAAAAATATAATAAAAATGATTTACAAATATTTGAGAGGCCATACACAATAATTTTTCATTTTTTTAATAAATTATTTTTCATCTTAAAAATAAAAACAATCAAGTTAACGATAGAGCTTGATTCGTCCTAATCGTTGTCAATAATAATTCCAGTAGGATTTGAGATTTCCTGAAATTACGACCGTAGTACCCCGCGCCGCGCCGCGCCTCCCCTGGCGCGTGTTGCCTCCCGTAATACGTCAGGGGCCGCCAGTGGCGTCCGGGGGTTGGGGGGGAAAAGTTTTTAACTTTCCCGGAAAAAGTTTCGAAAATCGTTATTTTCCCGGATCCGAGTGCGAGTGTTCCGACTCCCAGCCGGCTTTGTCGTCCCAGCTCCTATACTCTGTAGATGCAGAGGAATATTCATTTTTATTACACGTTATTGTTTTACTATACCGAAAAATCAATTTCATTGCATTTATTTTTTTATGCAAAATTATTTGAAAATATATTTTTATACTTTTTTTCAGTGGTCTGAATTTGTACTGAATTTTTTATGGAGGCAATAAGATATTTTTTTCAATGTGCACAATTGGCAATTAATTTAATATCCTAAAACCGTATCTGAGGGTGGATGATATGCTTAAATACTCCAATAATTGTTTTCGAAATTCAATTTAAGAAAATAATGTATTCTATTATAAATATGTGTAATTACACCTTCTTACGTATTTTCTATAATTTAAATACTATTTATAAGTTATCCCTGTTTATTTTTTTTGTTTAAATAATAACTTTAAAATGATCAAGAATCACTGCACTTGGTGTACCGATGCAGTGCCCTATGAATCATTGGGTGCGGATAAGGGGAAGTAGTAGTAGTAGTAATAAGAACTTTATTGTAAGAATAAAAATTGCGATTTTATATTAAAGATTTTAGGATTATAATTTTAAATCGTGTGTTTTCTTGGGTAAAGTATAAAAGCTATCCTAGACTCTCGCGGTAGAAAAATTTATTTGGGAATTGAAAGTGTTTAAACACAAAGGGATTCTTCAGTCGAAAATCGACAGTGCAGTGTAATCAAAGCAAATCACGTTTGTATTATTCTTACAGCTTATAGAGTTTGCAAAGTGCGAACAATTTTACTTTTGGTGTATGCGTATATAATTTTTGCATACACTTCTACTGTATTTTCTTATCTGCCCCATATGGTGCATTGGTACACCAAGTGCAGTGAATCTTGATATTTTTACATGAATGCAAGATGATCAGTATTACGCTGCAGCGTTATATCTGGGTATCATTATATGAAATAATAATAATCATTATCATACAACAATAATACAACAGAAAAAAAGGTAATAAAATAAAATAAGTAGAAAAGAATGAATGAATGAAAATAATGTAAAAATAAGAAAAACAAAAGGACTTAAGGTGGTCGAAAATGTTGTATTTTCGGGCCATCCGCGTACAGCAGTGAGGCTTGAACCACCCCACTCCTGCACCTAAACAGCCGACTCCTTAAATTGGCCAATTAACAGGGCACAGTGGTTTCAAAGGAGTTTATTCCTGAGATAGCAAACCTATCGGAACACTGCAGAACCTTGGTAAGCGGTTCAGTATTCTAAAGGCGTTTTTATACTGCACTCTTATTGCACTCCCGCTTGTTGCTGTGTATTTACACCATAGTTCGCAAGTGTACATAGGCGTCAGTGCCAGCTTCACCTGGTGTGAGCATAAAGATAATTTTTGCACGCAAATTACATATTTATTATGCAATGAGTATTAAGGTGCAATACTAAGATACCAAAAGAAAATTTATTGAGAGATTTACTGAGAAAATGTAAAAGTAATAAAACACTCGGTTGTATTGTCTTAGCTTAATATACGCTAACAAATGTGCTGAATATTTCATTCCCGAGTTAAGAAATGTTTTGAGGTCAACCTAAACAGCGCGTGATTTAAGAAGAGCATAATAAAAACCAAACTTGGTTACTAAAATGCTTCCAAAAATTATAAAACACCAGCCGCGCCGCAGTAAGCCAGCTAAAGTTGATGAAAAAAAGTTTCCAGCGGCCTCTAGGTATAAGGCTGACGGTTCTTTATTCAGTTGCCATGGCAACAGCTCGCAGACTCTCCCAGTACACATTTACGGCGGGAAAAGTTTCTTATTCATGGACCAAGGCACCAATAAATATAAAGGAACCCGTTTCAGACATTTCCTTACCAATAATATACCAAAAGCGGAAACTTTCGGCGACTTTGATATATCAAAGGTATTTTAATTACAGACTTTTCTGTCTACACGTGTCATCTGAAAAACTTTAATAAAGTAAACGTATGTTTTAAATTAATACTTATCACGTAATTATTTTTAAAATAAATGGAATTCCTGGCGGAAAACATTATTTTCAAGCATGAGCATGATAGATAACTAACTAACCATCACGCCATTTCCCCGAAGGGGTAGGCAGAGAGGATAGAACGCAACACCACTCTGTCCTGGCATACTTGTCTTGCTTCCTCCACATTCATACTTCTCCTCATGCACGCACGTCGATTTTTCCGACTTCTTACATGCCCACTTTCAAGCACTTGTTTTACTTGATCATGCCATGTCTTTCTCGGCCTTCCGCGGCTTCTACATCCAGGCACACTTGCATTTAATCTACTTTTAGCCGTTCTTTCATCACTCATTGACCAAACCATCGTAAAAGTCCTTTCTTAATTTTGTCGATAATGCTTATCTCAGCCTTGCACTCTGCTCTAATTTCGACATTAGTGCAACTATCATACATAGTTTTACCACACATTCGCCTGAGAGGTCGCATTTCAACTGCATTCAATCTACTTTCATCCTTATTTTTCCAACTCGATGCTTCGCTTTCATACATAAGGATTGGTACCCAGAACTCCATTATGCACTGCCAATTTTAGCCTCTTTTGATAAGCACTTATTAGATACTACCGACTTTAAGGCACCATTAACTCTGTTACCGGCACTAACCCTCCTTTCAATGTCCTTGTCCATATTTCCATCACTAGTGAACATGCTTCCCAGATATACAAATGATAGATAAACTTTTGAAAATGTAATGTAACTATTTGCCATAATTTTTTATGCATCAAACAAAACTGTCTGATTGCGCATTAATAATCATACGTAAATAGAAAACATGTTATTATTTCAACCACTTAACAATATTTGAATTTCACGAAAAATAATACTTGTAGATAATTATAACATCATCATTCAAAATAACTCAATTCGTTAAGGAATCATTAGATTTACATATCTCTTACTTTTGTGTATCTAAAATAATATGTTAATATAAATATTGAATTATTTATCACATTTCCCTTCTCACGCTATTTTGTGTTGAATATGTAACATTCCTACCTTCATAGATGGTCCTGGGATGGCTCCATCATGTGCTGATGATGTTCCCGCAACTGATGGAAGCTGCTGCAGATTCCTGATGCTGTAACTAGTCTTGCTCCCTTTCCTTCCTGACATCCTAGCAAAACAAAAATATTTAATTTAAATAAGTAAAAAAGGTACCAATTTTTTTATATTTTGGTGGGAATGTTTTAATTTAATTAAATAATCTGATCTGACAATTTGCTTCCATTGATGATAACGATAATAAATATACTGGCGCAGTGGTACATTATTTGTATTTATATTGAATATTTACTATATTGTATATGAAGAGAAAATCTTCTAACTCCGGTCAGCGCTATCGGTTTCTAAATGGGCAATTGTCTGTTCTAAGAAACCGATAGTCATGAAAAAACTGTTTTTATGACCAATAATTGACATCCTTACCTAAATTTGTAATCTTTGGTCTGCATTAATTTTTAATATATTTCAATAATTACAATTTTCTATCGGACTATTTTAATTTATTTCATTGTTTTAATAGCTTTTGGATATGTGAGAAAATAGGCGAACTGTCAGGGTGGAAAAGGTGGTGCTAAATATCTGTACTCAAGTGTCAGGGAGGGGGATAACATTAAAGGGTAATAATGTAAAATATAAGGGATACCGCGCCTAAATCCTACCCCTAGGCACCTTGAGAAGCCACCCCCACCCCATATGCAAATAAATCTACACCACCTTGAGGGAAAGAAATATTAAAGGTGTGTTGGATTGTAGAAGAGAAAATTAATTATGCATACGTCAGGGATTTTGGTTTTAGGCAGCGTTTAGATGGGTAATTTTTAAGCGCATTGGGTAGTCCTCGGTCGACTATTAATGGTAGGAAAACATCGCTGCCTAGATGAAATGAAATTGAGTATAAGGAAATTTCAAACGAAGCATCTTATCTTCTTTTAACAAGTGTACCATCTCAAATTATATTTTTTTAAAAGACTGATGTCAAAAATGACAATGTCATAAATGCAGTACATGATTTTGGTATGCTGGTTTTTGTAAAAATATTCAAAAAATTATAAAACCTATTAAAG
Source organism: Micrasema minimum (assembly GCA_022494985.1). Taxonomy (NCBI): domain Eukaryota; kingdom Metazoa; phylum Arthropoda; class Insecta; order Trichoptera; family Brachycentridae; genus Micrasema; species Micrasema minimum. The sequence continues at coordinate 42,426 of JAGVSP010001185.1, forward strand.
TTAAAAATTATTAAACTATGAATAAAAAATAGCAAAGTGCATGGCATATAAAAGCAATTTAAAAAAAGTAGAAAACTACTACTACTATTTTCCCTAATCCGCACACTATGGTGCATAGGGCACTTCATTGGTTCACGAAGTGCAGTGAATCTTGATCAATTGTTACATTAAATCAAAGCGATTAGTCTTACGCCAGTCCAGGGTCTCGCATATTATGAAATATTTTAAAGTGAAAACCACATTTGAATAAATATTTCATATTGACCCCCATTGGGATTCGAACCCGAGATCTCATGCATGGCAGACCAACGCGCTACCGCTACATCACGAGGCAGACTGTAAAAAAACCCTTGATATAATAATGACAAAATATTTGCATAAATTTAGTTCTTCATTCACACAATGGGCAGGTGGAATAAGTTCGTTCCCTGATCAACCCCTAAAATCGAGGGGGACGGAGGTACTTATCACAACACCCTAACTACCAAAACACAACAGCGGCGAACAAAAACATAAAAAAGCTGCTTTTAAAACAAGGGGTAGAAATGTTACGAGAATAAACCCTTAAACATTTTCATGAATTCGCATTTTTCCCTTGTATGAAAGCTTAATTTTAATACGCGTTCGGTTCGTATCGAATGCTATCTCTTTCACTACTCGCTGGATATTTAAAGAATGAACTGAGTTGGATTAAATATTGAATTAAGGGCTGTTCTTCTAATAAAGGCCATTAGTTCTGAATACTAAGATTATGCTGCTCAATAAAATGGATTGATCATTTTTATTCAGAATTTTTATATTTCTTTATACTAATTTTCACGGTGTTAGAAAAATATCTTTTTTTTTATTGCTAGTGGGGTATTTAATACAACAGCTACTTTTTTGTAAAAAAAAATATATGTTTTAAATTAAAATTGGAGTGTTATTTTTAGTAATTTTTCGTGACTTGAACTATGTACTTACTGTGTGTATTATGCAAATATTCGGGTATTTTCAGATTTCTAAAACGTAATCAAATAATTATTAAAAATTATAGTATGAACATCAAATAATTTTCGCATATTCAATTTTTTTTGGGATGGTAAAATTACCCTTTAATTTTACCCTAATAAATTTAGAATAAACCCGTTTTAAGAAAGTGGTTACAAACCAGCAATAATGAAAATGGGTATAAGATGGGGTATTTTTTTCCACCCCCTTGGCACGAAAACCCCCGAGCTACCCCTTCCTATTATCACTACACAGATTTTCTTCTCCCGCCATATTAACAACTTTCTTTAACTGCAATACATCGTAAAACTTTATCAAAAGTTATCTTTTTATAAAGAGCAACATCCGAATCACAGTAACAGTGCTTTGGACTTTTTCATACTTTGCTTTAATTTAAGTACGTCATTTTCAAATTAGTTATTCTCGGTAATTCCATATCCTGACTAGGAAAATGGACAGTAAACTTTTGTTTAGAAAAGTGTCATGTCATTAATATGGTGGTTCTGAGTTACAGAAAGGATATGTGATGACTTTTTTCCACTTTTATAATGTTTTGATACAAAGGAAAATTAAATCTGAGCCGTATTGCAAGGGCAGAGAGTCGATAAAATTGTGTAAACGGAGAGAGGATAAAGCAGATTCCTGTGAGTCGCTTTGTACTGTCATCTCGTTTGCGCACGTGAGAACTTTTCCTAAACTATACTTTCTAACTTTAAAATTAAAAACAGAAAAATAATATTGAAACACAAAAATTTAAAACGGATAAGGAAAATAATTGTTTTATCAAAAGTAAAATAGTTTTTTTTAAATTACATTTTTCTCTTGAAATCAGCATAAAAACCTTATAAAACGTCATAAAGTAACATAAATATCTAATTTCACATAATTTTCAAGACTTTCAATCTTTCTACAATAGTCACAAACACAAACAAAAAGTGCGGATGTTTTCCGTGTATACACACACACACATGTACCTGACATCTCCTTTTCTCAATACAACCAAAACATAACCTCCAAACGTCAGAAAGAATCGAGTTTTTGGACACTAACCTGTCTTTTAAGTTCTTGATCATGCCGATGTTTGCGTAACACTTCACTTACTAACAGTTTAGAGGGTTTTACGGGTGTGGGGACAAGTCCGAACATATGTAAACACAACAATTCTTAAGAGATACTTTAGCGCTGTCAAACTACCGCCAAGATCACAAAACGCGGGCTACACGGTCTTGAGAGCCCCGCGATCGGCTCTCTTGTGCACATTGGGCGGATATATCGCGACGGTATTACCCCAAACAACTCGCCAACACTGCATGACCAACGGGAATTAATAAAAAGTTTCTTTGTAAAACAAGTGGCTTGTGAGCATGTACCAAAATGGCGGAACTTTGGATAACTTCGCAACGCAAGTTAGGCGGTGAAGGGTGGGCTCCCCCTCCGCGGGCTCGGTACCGTCACGCGGGAGTTCTGTGCGCCGCCGAACCACACACATACAATACTTTTTAAAAAAACTCTTCCAAACATTGGTTAAAACTCGTAAAAAGTTATAAAGATCAATGAGACATATTGTTGTTTAGTTTTTATAACTTTCTGTAAGGTTTGATTGCACTTTTACGTTGTTAAATCGCTATCAAAGTAGTTTGAGCGGGAGGCGACGCGGATACGCTCCGGCGAGCCGCTTGTTCGCCGAGGGTTAGATGTGGAAAATCAATAACTTACTACCGGGCCGCGTACTGTTCTTCGCTTTTATCATTCACTTATAATTTACTAACTAAACTTATTCGCGACTTTTTAAACAATTGAAAGGGTTTGTTAACGAAAGTTTTACTTAGTTTAAGGTTAATTTGATTGTTTGAAAGAGTTTGACGTGTGGGTCAGTTGATAAGTGATCAGAAAATCCCGACGTGCTCTGAACAAACTTGGCTAAAGTTTTGTGACGTAGGCCACAAAGAAGTTGCCGGTCCGGCGCGGCGGGGGGAAGGGGTGGGGTCATCATCCCCCGAATATGAGGTAGATCGGAGGGGGTAAAATTGAAGGGGGAGTGAAAGAGGGTAAACTCCTCGGGAAGAGTTTGAATATAAAAAAATATATGGAGCACTGGGTGCGGCGAAAAGTTCGCCCATTGATAGTTAGTTTTATGAGTGCGGGGATTACTTGCATATTCTCTCGCACTATTTTTGTGCGGAATATTAATTACTCCGGGCGACAAATTCATTACGAAATAAAGTTACAGGGACCCTAGCATACGAGTCGTATGCTACTTTCGTATGATACGACACTTCGGAATAGAGAGTGATCTACGTTACAAAATCACTCGCCATTCCGAAGTGTCGCATGCGACTTTCAGTCTAGCATAGGGTCCCAGGTATTGATATAATATAAAATAATGCGTAATAAATGTTTTACATTATTTTTAATTATGTTTGAGTTGTCTAGTCCAATGAAGATATATAACTGTCCAGTATTCTTTTTTAATTTGCGTTTTGAAAAATCATGTAAAAAAAATTTCCGTCAATTTGTTTACCATTTTTTTTAAATAAATTTAGATATTCCAAAAACGAGATACTTACTTGTGTTTCGTAGCTCAATTTATTTCATATTTGTATTTCATTTTCATATTTTTTTAATGAAGATGTAGGATTTACGTATTTAAAAAAAAACTTTGGCTGTCTGTAAAGTCGGTTTACGGACGATAATTTTGCGTGATAACGTCATAAGAAAACATTTATGAAAAATAGCATACTTTTATGAATTTAATTGAATTATTATTACTAAATTATCATTATTTTGTATAATACAAAGCAGGAGTTAATTGAAAATTACAATTTTTTCCATAAATTAACTTTTTTTTTGTTTTTTCTTCTTGTGTGCCGCTTGTGTCTCCCTTCTACTAGGACGCATCGGCCGATGGAGTAGAAGAGAGATAGATGCGTCACAAACCGAACGCTTAGGCTGATCGTGCCTGTCTATCGCTTGTTCCGCGCTCTCGCTTGCACACTCGGCTCAGGCGGAACGTGACAATGAGTCATGCTTTTTCGTGTGTGCAGCCGGCGTTCATCGATTTATTAGACGTTATCACAAACGTTAGACATATAAACAAAAACGTTTTATATCATGATTTTATCCCGTACTTATTTTTTTTTTTTCAATAATGTATCTACTTAACAATATAGTATAGCGAAGAAACATTATTGCCTTAGTAATAAATTTGATATTTGAACCATTTATTGAGTTATTTTCCCATTGTTTAAGTGAAAACTGCTTTCTCAACAAAAGAAATTTCCTTCTCGGTACCTGGACTTATCTTTACACAATAAAGAATGGAGAACCGGCCATTTCCCGCCAATTTATATCCCGGCGTATGATTGGTTCGTGGTCCCCGTACAAACAACTAAGGTGGAAAAATGCAACTATTACAAATATTTTAATTTACTACATATTTTTTACAAAAAGAACTCCTTCGCTAAATATATATCTCCATAAAAATTGCGAAAATGCTTGAGGGGTGCACCAAGGCTAGAATAAAATCGTGTTTTGCCCTGACTCGACACGGATTATCTAGTGATTGAGTCGCAAATGATTGAGTCGCCATCTTCTTGTATAATTAGTCTTTAGGTTCAATTTAATTACTGTCAAATGTTAATACCAAATAAAAATAAATTAATACTCATATCAGTCCTTAAGTTATTTTAGGTTCTTCAGTTTTTTTAAGGTTTTCATAACCTGTTTATTTGGCATGTAATAAAAATTAAAAAAAACAAAATGAAAATAACATGGGACCAATTTAAGGCACTGTTTAAAAAATGGAATTCATAACTTTTTTTTCAAAATCGGTCTCAGGTGAAAATTCAAGACGCTGAATTCACGCCACGGAGATTCAGGATTCGAAAAGCCTGGGGGATACTTCACAAAGCGTGGTAGAGCTGTCAAAATTCCACAAAACTTTTTACTCTCGATTATGGAGGTACAGCATAGAAAAGGGGCAAAGCTGTGATTGGTTGGATTTAAAAATCTTAACCTACTGTATAAATTTCGCTTTTAAATAGCTATTTGATTTTTAATTATTTTATTAAACCCAACCTATCTTACTAAACCTACTGTAAAAAAATTCTAAAGGATATTGCTTTTAAATAGCTATTTGATTAAAATTATTTTATTAAAAACCCAACCTATCTTAACCTACTGTAATAATTTCATCCTATTATACTATGGATGTACCATAGACTAGTCCTCATAAAAATTACCACGCTTTGTGAAGTATCCCCAAAGCCTGGATTTTAGATACTATAATTGCTTCACTATATTTGGCATGTTGAAGTTGTAAAAATAAACAAATAATTTATTCAATAATTATACAACACTAACATCTTTAATCAAAACATTACATGGTTTCGTTGTTGTGTTTTTTTATTGAACAATTTAAGTTTAAAAACATGTGTACTCAAGATAATTAGTTGTTTAGAAAGCCTATGTAACATTTCACTCTAATAATCTTCATAAAAATATAATTTATTTTTGAATGAATGAAAGGAGGATTTAAAAAATAATCACTTTCAGCAACTCGTCATACCAAAACTAAATCATGTTAGTATTGAAGAGAAATAATAAACCCATTAATTATGTTAAGGGAAACGATCCGAAACGATCCGAAACAGGGTTAGGCGTTTTGGGTTTTTAATGTGTAATTTACTTATATTTCTAAAATAAAAAAATGTTTTTTGCTACTCAACATAATGATGTTTCCTGTGATTAAAAATATTTCTCTTAAATACTATAAATTACGTCACAAAAAAATCACGAATTTTATGAAAAACTCTCGAAAAGCGTTGTGGCGTTTGAGCTGGCGTTTCTTAATTAGTGACACCGTATTTCTAAAAGAATACCAGTTTATTAAAAAATATAATCATTTATCCAGTAATCAAAAAATAATGGCAAAAAACAATTTCGTTTTTTTCCGCAATACGTTGTCAAACAGACGCTATTTTTTCTGAAGATTTTTTCATACAATTATTCTAATTGTAAGATTTTGTTTGAATCAGTAGCCGATTCAACATTGGTGGGGGTAAACAACCCAGACAGTACAACATCCAAAGTGCAAATATAATTCAGCTGCGTCAGGTATTACTACACGAGTAGATATTCCTAGAATATCATCAGCTGACGCTGCAATTCATACGGGCAGTATGGCTTTGCACACGAATGTCTATCCCCACCACTCAACTCTAATAACAAAGGACTACTGTCCTATAAATACCCGTACCGAGGGTCAGAACAGCAGTGCAGCACAACCATCTTATACCATCTACGCATTACTCTCTAATCGGAGAATCGCCAGTCCACGTCACCAGCCAAGATGTAGCGTCTTGCCTGACGTAGACGACGCCGTCATGGAAGCCTCGGACCACGCTCTGGATCCACACTCTTGGTACCAGCAACGGAAGCCCGACCGCATCGTCTGCTCTCCACGTTGCTTCGCGTTACCAACGTTGTTCCAGCCGCCGACTTCGCTCCATCGCTACGGAACTGCCACGCACTCATAATCCGACATGCAACACTCATCCTTGTTCACTGAATAAACGATTACAACATCACCGGCGTTTCCACTAACCTTCCACTGGTAAAAGGGGACTCCTCTATCTCCAAACCCCTTTACATTCAAAAGTCATTCGCCATTCGGCTTTCGGACGGAGAGGTCACGTCCGTTCGTCCTAAAATTCGACCAATTCACACTTCGTATATGTACACAAAACACTCCAGGTGTTTTAAACCATTGGTGATAAAAATCAAGTATTTTCATGTTATATTTTATTTGATAGAGAACAACAAATTTAATGTTTTTATATTATTCTGTGTCAGTTTTTTCCTTCTTCGAGCTACAAGAATCATAATAATATGCTATAACAACTTTCCCTTATCCGCACCCAACGGTGCATCGATACACCAAGTACAGTGTATATTGATAATTTTATTACATAAAAGTAGGATGATCAGTCTTACGCTTCAGTCCCAGTCCAAGGTATCGCATATGAAATATTAATATGAAAATAACATGTAAAATAAATATTTCATCTTGACGGGAATCGAACCCGCGACCTCATGCACGGTAGCCAAATGCGCTACCACTATGTTACGAGGCGGACATAAGGAGCATATGGACTCGCACAATTCCCGAAAGATATATATTCTATTTGTAGAATGCCGAATTACTTTTCATTTTTTTTAATTTAAAAATTATCATCACCATTACATAATTTCTTCCCATGTAGAGCATATGGATTTTTTAAATTCCGAAATGGCGGGTGCACTTTTTTTTCATAAAATAATGTTGGGTATCGTTTTAAGGGTTTTTTAAGGGTCCTGATTTCGAATCATGCGTTTATTTTTTATTCCAAGATGGCGGACGCAATTTTTTATTTCATACAATGATGTCGCGTATCGTTTCAAGGGTTTTCATGGGCTCTGATTTCGAATATAGCGTTTATTTTTGGATCCAAGATGGCGGATGTAGCTTTTTTTCAAAAAAGGATTTGGGGTATCGTTTAAAGGGTTTTTAAGAGCCCTGATTACGAATCTAGCGTTTATTTTTAAATCCAAGATGGCGTACGACCACTTTTTTTCGAAAAATGGTGTGGGATATCGTTTAAAAGGGTTTTTAAAGGCCCTGATTACGAATCTGGCGTTTATTTATAAATCTCACGTGGCGGACGCCACTTTCTTTCAAAAAATGATGTGGGTATCGTATAAAGGGTTTTTAAGGGCCTGATTACGAGTCTAGCGTTTATTTTTAAATCCAAGATGGCGTACGACACTTTTTATAAAAAAATGATGTCGCGTATCGTTAAAAGGGTTTTCCGGGGCCCTGATTTCGAATACAGCGTTTATTTTCAGATTCAAGATGGCGGACGCAATTTTTTTTTCATAAAATGATGTTGCGTATCGTTTTAACGGTTTTTATGGGCTCTGATTTCGAATATAGCGTTTATTTTTGGATCCAAGATGGCGGATGTAACTTTTTTTCATAAAATGTTGTGGGGTATCGTTTTACTGGTTTTTGGGGGCTCTGATTTCAAATTAAGCGTTTATTTTTTAATTCAAGATGGTGGACGTAACTTTTTTTTCATAAAAATGATGTTGGGTATCGTTTTAATGGTTCTCGGGGGCTCTGATTCCGAGTTGTTTTAGCGTTTATTTTCAGATCCAAGATGGCTGAAGTACCCCTTTTTTCATAAAATGATGATGAGTATCATTTTTTTAGGTAACGAGCTATGGAAAAAACGGAATACGAGGAAATATAAAAATACTTCTACAAGACTATCTACACAATAGAAAAATGAAATAAAAAATGAACAAAACCCTAAATGACGAGAAGATTCTAGAAACCGGAGTCGCCCAAGGGTTAATTCTCGGACCAAATGAGAATTTAATTTATACCAATATATTATTGTAAAAAATGTGTGTGGCAGGCCCGACGCATGAATAGAATTTACTCTTCGATGAAAAAAAAGCGCGTCCGTCATGTTGAATTTCAATATAAACTCTATATTCGAAATCAGGTCGCCCGTAAACCCCTTTAAACGATACCAATATTAATTTTATGAAAAAAGGTGTGACCGCGATCTTGGATTTCAAAATAAACTCTAAATTTGAAATCAGGAAGCCCATACGCCATTTAAAACGATACCCATATTCATTTTATGAAAAAAAAGGTGCGTCCGCCATCTTGGATTTCAAAATAACAAATAATTTTTAAATTCGAATTCAGAACGCTCGTTACCATTAAAAACGAAACGATCCAACTTCATTTTATGAAAAAAAGTTGCGTCCGCCATCTTCATAGAAATTGGATTTAAAAATAAACGCTAAATTCGAAATCAAGACCCTTAAAAACCAATAAAACGATACCCAACTTTATTTTATGAAAAAAGGGTGCGCCCGCTATTTCGGAATTTAAAAAATCCAAATGCTTTACATGGGAAGCAATTATGTAATGATGATGAAAAAAAATCATTCGGCATTATACAAATAAAATATATATATTTTTCGGGAATTGTACGAGTCCATATGATCCATATGTTCGCCTCGTAGCACAGTGGTAGCGCATATTGCTACCGTGTATGAGGTCGCCCGGTTCGATTCCCGTAGATGGTCAAGATGAAATATTATTTATTTACATGTCATTTTCATATTAATATTTCATGTGCGATACCTTGGACTGGTACTGAAGCGTAAGACTGATCATCCTACCTTCTTGTAATAAAAATGATCAATATATACACTGTACTTGGGTGCGGATAAGGGAAAGAAGTAGTAGCAAATGCTCCAAATTTCAAACAAAGATTCTTTTAGCTCGAAGAAGAAATACTTCTATGTAGGCTGCCTAATAATATGAATTCCAAACGAATTATAAGGTAGGTACTTTTCTTTGACTTATTCACTGTCTGTTAATTATTTTTATTCGATAGCCATAAAAATTATAACAGAGTACTATCTGTAAACAAACATGGCGTACCAAAATATTCACGCCGAAATGTCACTGAATTATCTGAAATACGCAAATAATTACACAAATTATAAAATGGATATAATGATGCAGGAACCTCCCAGGAGTGAATAAAATAACTCTCTGGAACAACTTATGGCAATCGGATGAACGGTTTACGAATGCATAGGGGACAAACAAACTTACATTCATTTTATATATAATGAGGCATATAACAACAAAGGCGGAAGTGTCCACTTTCTTCAATTGTTGGCAATCACGAAAAAAACGTTTGTTTAGTTCTGCCATTCTGCTGTTTTTTGTATTGGACACTGCCGTTTTTGTTTCAACAACAAAACTTTAAATCTAAAATTAAATGGATTAATGCCGTTTTTTGACAAACAAATATTCCATGGAGAAAATACATAACTTTCCAAACAAAACTGCATATTTAACTCATTTTCGACTGCAGGTGGACACTTCCACCTTTGTTTCTATATGCCCTCATATATAGATAGAAGGTAAATCGTAGAAGCATTTTTCATACATACATTGATTTTTTTAACTTTTAATATAAATAATTTAGTTAGTACGTAAGTGTTTAAATTATTTTGTAAGAAATAAATCATACATAGGGGGATAGACCAATGTTTACACAGATAGTAAAACATATTTTTATCGTGTCTGAGATGTAAACTAATATTTACTAAAAATTAGAGTTACACCACTGTTATTCTAAGTGACACGTTTATAAGACACATATCTAATTGTATATAAATTTTTATTGGAATCGATGGAGAGATGTTTTTTTACAAAGGAACGAATAGATAAATATGACGGAATCATAAGGAATCGGTTTTGGCTACTGAACCCAAAAAATTTGAATTCACGTACTCCTAAAAAAACACAAAAAATGAAATTCCTGTACATTTTTATAAAAAAGTCGCATCTGTCACCCACGAATTTCAAAGGGAAATTCTTAGAGTAAAAACAAAAACAACACAAAAATTATGATGAAAATAATACGTAACAATTTTTTGAAGATAACTTATCGTAAATTTGTGTTTATTCGTGTGTCGCGCGTCGTGTTGTTTCGACCCCTGAAAGTGAGAGTGTGTGCGTGTACACCGTTTGCAAATGTATGTGTAGCGGAAAATACCGAAATTCGAGCACCGAGCATTTGTACTAAGAACCTTAATACAATTACTTATTAATTTACTGTTATTTTAAATATTATTTACTTACCATCATCAGCAAACCAGAAAAAGAACATTTACTGATACTTTTTACAATCGAATATTTTTACTCAACGCTTTTGTCAATAAAAACACAAATACTATTTTAGTCTTCATATAAAATGTATTAAGCGTCCATTTCGTTAGAGACCCGCTCATAAACTGGGTACCATTTCAAAATTTATAAGTCTTATATTTGTTGCAATACGATATAATGACAGTGTCCGCAGATAAAGGAGGAAGTGCCAGAACACGAAATGACACACTCAATCGGCACCAGAGAGCTGAGAGGATATTTCTCAAGAAATCACGTTGCAAATTGACACTATGTCAAGCCATTTTCTATGTGTATACTGTATACGTACCCAGGGACTTTATTCACGGGAAAACCAAATGTTTCTATACCATTTTTAAACCATATTTAAAAAAAAATAACTATTTGATTAAGTATTATTATAAAAACTTAAGATAGATAATAGATAGAAAAAAGGAAAATGTCATCGTCAAGGGGCTAAAGCTCTTTTTTGGGCTATTTATTTAGTTATTTAAGGCACTTGCCTTTTACAAAAATACATTTTAAATACAGCGAGATACACAAACTAAATATAAGTAAAGAAGAGTACTAAATTGTAACAATTATTTTTTTTACATTGGTATAAAATAATATATCGAAGTATGCTTCAAACGAATATATAAATATAGTGAAATAAATTACCTTTTTACACTGTACAAATAAAAGTACTGACAGGAGTTTTTAACCCACTTACCAAAATTAAAATTTAAAGAAATTTCTAAAAGGAAATAAAATAAATAATAAAAACACAGAAAGTAAATTCCAAATATACGCGATAAATAAAATGCAATAATTCTTTAAATAAATTTACCAAGTATGTACATTGTATACCTATGCTACACCACGAATTTTATTTAATATAATATTTTTTTAAATGTTTAATTAGATTTAACTTATAAGACAATACGGAACCAACATCCAATACATCGCACACATCAGCATAATCATTTCCAAGTCTATAAATGCGGTTGATGGTCGAATGCACTAGGTAGTATATCTAGTCGGTACCCGAAAGTTAATCAGTTGGATTAATTCGGGGCAGTTCAAAATTAAATGGATAAATTTTATATAGAAAGACCAAATCAAACACTACTCCTCGGTCCGCTAACCTGAGCAAGGATAGACCATACAGTAGAGAATTATAATTACATTGTTCGACAGGGATATTTAACCAAAAATTAATGTTTGTTAAGAACCTTCTCTGATCTCGTTCTAGGGCGAGAGAGTGTAAAAGGGTGACCAAATTAATAGGCGAGCAATACTCCATCTTGCTTCTGACCAACGAGCAGAATATGCCTACATGGCCATCTTAAGTAGATGATAGTGATATCATTATTACGTATTTAAAATAGTAAAATATATATAAATTGTTTTTTAGTATGCAGATGTATCTGAAACTCAACGTTATCTATTTAAGGGCAATCCATGCCAGCTTATGACCTTTTGTTTATTTAGAAAATGTGTCATTTTCGAGGTAAAATATTTTCACACACGTATAAATTGATAAGAATTTCATGAATTTTTTTTTTTTTTTTTAATTTGAAATGAATGCTTTAATTACGGACCAAAATAAAACATAGGTGTTATAACTGAATAATATCTCGTTCATGAGCTTTCCTTAAAGTTTTATATGAACGATAGAAAATATTGTAAAATAAGAGTTATTTTTGTTAAAAAAAATATTCTCTCTTAAAAACATAGATATCATAATAATATCATAAATTGGTGCAGGATAGAAAACCATGAAACAATTTTTTTACGATTATTTTCACAAAATGCTCACATTATAGTAATTAAAAAAACTTCTACCTTTTTACTTAATGCTATTGATGAGTGGTTATTTTATACGAGTACGTTCACATCATAGTCAACTCTAAGATCCGCACTCGATTCAGCCAGAGGAAGACTTTGTGAACCCCGGCGAAGTCCGAACATCAAGTTTGGCGATCGTGCTTTTGCAGCGGCCTGTCACTCTGCCTGGAATCGACTGCCTTCACACTTACGCACCATTCAGAGCCTCAGTCAATTTCAATCTAAATTTTTTTTTTTTTTTTTTTTTTTTTTTTTAAATAAAAAGAAACATTTGAGTTCTTATGATATACTCAAATATTTCAGTTTTGGGACTGCTTTCAAATAGTCGGAAATAACTGTGTCAGAAAGCAGGAAACAAGTTGTGCTGGAGTGGGATTCGAACCTAGAGATTCTAATCCGGAGTCCTCGAATCTACCACTAGACCACAACCCGGTTCTAAATTAAATTAAAAACGCGTATTTTTTAAATCTCACATTCAAATTCCCAGGATGCGTAATTGCTATATTCTGCTCAAGTTACAGATTATATTATAGTCCACCGCTAGGAGCTTAGGTTAAACAACATTTTATTGTGAAGCGCCCTTGAGGTGATTCTTCACAAAAATGTCGCAAGAAAATTTAGACGATTATTATTATTATTATCGTCATCATCATCGTCATTTCATATCCGCTCCCCATGTGAAACAAATAGATTCCACAAACTGCCACATGATCACTCTCCGTGCATCAGTTAAGTCAGGTTCCATAGTTCTTACGCAAACTGCAGACGGATCGCGTATAATAAATATAGAAATATATTTAATCTCTCATTCACATTGTGATTTTCTTTTTCCCTTATCGTACAAATCTTCCCATAGTTCGGTTTAGAGTTCCACTTGTCAGCTTTAGTACGGTCGGTTAACAAAGGCCACCTCTCTGCTGGTGTATGTAATGTGTTGGGTAGGAACTAACGAAGACAATTATAAGATGAACGGTTCTGGGGGGCTGAGGGCTCTCAGGCGGGGTTGGGGGCGGGGGAAGATATTGACGATTTACTTCTAATTCAGATCCCTGTCTTTTATTTCCTATAAATATTTTTCATCCGTGCTTTATTTTTGCAGGGGAGATTTCCGTGTTTTTTTGCACTAAGGGTGTCAATAAAAATAAATTAAAGATCTGTAGATATATTTAAATGCTTTTTCACTGAAAATATTACAAAATAAAAAGTAGTACCTAGCTTATATGTACATTTTTATTAGTACTCTACCTTGCTATTTTTTCTTGATTATGTAGCCCTAGGCTTACACGACTTGTATTTAATGTATAGAAAGAAAAATATTTTCGTATGTCGGGCGAGAGCTCGGTTAATCCAAATATGTATGTTGTCAATATTTAGTTAATCATTTTAAAACAACTAATAAAAAATAAAAAATAAATACTTGGTACGCTTCCACTTATATTTTTTTCGACCATCCCGGGCATCTTCAGACTGGTAACATTTTATACGAAACAAAAATATAAATAACAATTTTACTGGATAAATTTAGAAACAGACACACGAGTAAGTTGAAAACAGTATGAGAGACAAAAATAGACAAAAGACAATAGACACATGTTAAAAAACTGTAAAATAAAATGAACGTAGGAAAAATAAGGGACAAATTTTGCAGTAGGGATTATGCAGGGTCAGTTATGTTTCTAAATGCATGACGTACGACCAAATGAAAAAACAAAAAAAAAATATAGATTCTAATTAAAATTGATTTTGATGGTGATTTGGGTTCAAGAGAAAACTATTGAGAATAAAATTTGAATAATTCACTTTAATAATTTTAATGCGATAAAGAATAATGAGATGTGATTGATTTTAAAAAAATCTGTCTTGTTTTCATCGTTCTGGTGTCCAGGCGAAACCTCTCTCCTTGTTTTTACTACCCCTAAAATTTCCGGGAAACATCCAAATGGGAGTGTAAAATGTGCAATTTCACGGACATGCGTCTTCCTAGTATAAGACTTTCAAGAGTTCATGTATGAGGCTTTTATAGTTTCATTTTTTTGTAGGACGCACTAGGCCATTTCAGTGAGAAGGTGTTTCAAGAACTACCTAAATTGAACACAAAAAAATTATTCTCATTAATGTTACAAACTCTTGCAATTATTCTCATTAATGTTACAAAATAATTATTCTCATTAATGTTACAAACTCTTGCAATTATTCTCATTAATGTTACAAACATCATGTCGGTATAATAATTGTTCCGAAAACAAAACAAAATTTTGTATATTTATGTACGTTCAATTCTGTTAATACAATTTCATCGTTAAAATCAATAAGAAACTTTTAAGTCAGATGTTTACCGTTGATTTATCAAGCGTTTCGAGTCGTTTCAAATACTTGTGTTGTTTTTGTTGAAGTTAAGTGTGTTTTAATGATGTTCTTGAAACACAAAGTTAGCACAGATACTCAGGAACGTCCATTTATCTTCAAAGCGTCACTTCCTTGTCAGTTAACTAAGTAGCAACGCTGTTACCTGAATTAGTTTACAAGAATTAAGAAAAACTTTTTGGGTTCGGTAAATACATTGAAATCAACGAGGAGCAACGATTAAAAAACTTTTCTAAGCTGAGTCAGAAAACAAAATAATCAGTTACCTTAAATAAACAACAATTAATATATTTTATCCACCTCAACAGACCAGAAGGGCCCATAGCAAAACGAAATCACAAAATAGAATAATGATTAAAAATAAAAGAACGCATAATAAAATTTCTTTTATTCTTGATTTTACTTCATTTTACATTTTTTAAATACCAATTTGATATAAGTATCATAGACAACCATATTTTTTATCTGAGAATAAAACTTTATAATAAGTATCGAATTTTCAAGTCTCACATCAATGGTGTTGTTAAGTTTGTACAGTGGATCACTGGGGTAGTCTTACAGTACGGGATAGTATGAGGGTTGAGGGTACAGAATTATTTATTATTTATTTACAACATTTTGGGTGTGTTCAAAATACTTGTAGACAAATTTCATACAAAACATTTCGAAAATAGTTTCTTATATAAGGAAATCATGCATTTTAATGAATTGCCCAATGAACTAAAAAATTATTAATGTCTTTAAGAATTTAAATTTAAACTAAAAAAACACATTTATTTCAAACACACCTATAATCGCTATTTTTTGCTTATTAATTGTTTAATTTTGCATATCTAGTACCTAATTTATTTTTTAATTTACCTTACTATGATAACTAAGTACTTATATTTATACTACTTATATTTTACCTTGTTGTACTACTTATATTTACTACTTACTATTATACCTTATACTACCTATATTTACCTTACTATGATTACTACTTATATTATGTATATTTTGGCGTAACCTCCCTCACCAAGCACAAGAGCTTGTCTTTTTTATTGGCGAGGTTTAGCGTTATGGTTATATTGTATAATTATTGTGATATTAAGCTTTGTAAATTTGATTCGATAATGCATTAAATAAATATTGAAATAAAAAATAGAAATAAATAAATAAATAAAAAATCTGGATTTATCCCAAGACGGGGTAGATATGTAATAAATATACGTAAAGTGGCCACTTAACCCAAAAAAATCTACTTCATCTTTGTAGGGATATAAAAAAAAAATATATATATATTTTTAATTCAAACATACATACGCTTTAATTGGCATTCACATTTAATATATATATGATATATACGTATAACATTAGCTCTCGATAAACTTAGTATTCAATAGTGTTCTGTATTTTGGCGACTTCACCATCGGCCACATCACTATACTCGTTGCCTAGTTGTTGCAGTCTATTGATTGGCGAGTAAAAGTGATCATTAGTCGACGCATTGACACAGTAATACGGAAGTCTAGCTCTAGTACATATAGCATAGAGATTTTATAAAACTTAAAATTTCAGGACAATCGACAGTACCATTAATTAATTTGAAGAGAAAAATCAAATCAATAACAACCCTTCTCTCCGATAATTTCAAAAGACCTATAAAATTTAGAATTCTAAACTATAACTAGTATTATGTTCAGCAAACTTCGTTATTTTCTTTTTTATTATTATTTCATTATGTTTTCTTTTGTAGAAATAGAGAGAGAAATTTTGCTATGATGAGGTGTCCATACTGTTGAACAATACTCTAGCTGACTCCTGACAAGAGTAGTATACAAGTATTTGAAAATTAACAAAATCTTTCGCTATTCTCAGTATAAAGATCAAAAAAAATTTCACTTAGAATTTTTTCATCCATTTTAATGATGTACTATTCTAGTTCGAGATAAAGGGATGGCTTGTAGAAATTGGAGGAACCACAGAAGCAAGGGTAAGTTTGAGGGACTGGTCTGTAGTAATGAATGCCCGAGGCTGCCTCGTACCTCGCCCGGCCTCACACCTCGCTCGGCCTACCACCTCACAACGACCTTAAAACTCGCTCTGGCTGCGGCTGGTACCTCCAGGGAATGGCCTCTACATCTCTCCCAGTGACCTTCGAGATGGTAACGAGGCATTCGTATTCTAAATGCAATCTCAATACTTAATTATTTGAATAAATTCTTATTTTCTGACCGAGATCTGCAAGATCGAACGTCAATTATAAAAGAGAGGATAATGTAAATAATTATTATCAAAATACCCTCGAAAGTCAATCTTCATCAAACGAAAAATAAAAAGTAAATTATTTTGTTTGAGTTTTACATGAAGAAGCTTCCCTTAAAAAGCCCTCGATAAATCAGATCACATTTGACAAATAGCAAATGTCCGTTCTCCAACCCTCCACTCGTACAAGGAAATATTAATTCGAGGAGTATTATACTCGTACGTCCATTGGAGATATATGGACCAGTACCTATACCTTTCCGGAATAATTTGAATAAGTGCTGTAGACTTACATAATACTAGCCATAACCAAGGACAAGAAACATATTGGGGTTACGGTGACCCGCGAGGTTTGCAAAGGGTTGGGGATGTTACACGTTACTTAATTATTATACGTATAAATATGCTATAATGATTTCAATGCATTAACAAAAATAAAAACAAAAAGGTAATTATTTATAAATATGCAAAATTTTTGTTTCTAATGATAAAAAATAGATTGAATTAACTTTATCTACAATAATTATTTTCCTTAATTCCTGTATTGTGCCTGTGCTCCTTAATGGATGCGAATCCTGGCACCTCACAAAAGCTCAGAATGCTCGCTTGTTGAGCTTTGAGAATAAATGTCTGAGAAGGATTCTAGGCATTAAGTGGTTTGACTTCATAACCAACGCTGAAGTTAGGGAACGGACGCAGCAACCTCCAATAACTGGAGTCGTAAGGATGCGGCGATGGACCTGGCTTGGGCATGTACTTCGGATGCCTCGGGAGAGCCTGAACCCGAGCTGCCTCTTCTTTACGCCTGCAGGATCCCGCCGTCCTGGCAGACCGTCGATGACCATCCTACGGCTGTATTCGGCGGAGCTGATGGATGCGGGCCTGACGTGGGAGGAGGCGAGAGAGCTGGCTGGTGACAGGGTCTTCTGGAGGGATCTAGTGATGTCCACATGCTCCACATAGGAGCGAACGTGGCAAAAGAAGAAAGAAGACAATAATCATACTGTACATTGGCGGGTTAATTTCTTTGTGGCCATTTCTTCCAACCAGTCAATAAAAAAACGCGTGTGGCAATATTATAATTAAATTATTTATCATTGAACGAGTCCAAATTATGGTCATACCTACATTGTACTTTTTCTGTTGATGGTGTATATTTATATTGTTGATAATCCGTCGGCCAGACCAGGAGACCCAATTACAGAGGGAACGATGTCACAAACACCCAGGCTTGAGAAAAATGACTTTTTAATTTTTGTGTTCTCACTGAGAATCAAACCTGGAACCTCCGTATCTTGAGTCTAGGATCTTAGCCATTACGCTACAGAGGCCACTACTTAGTAAAAATACTTCATAATACTAACTGCGTCATAATACTAACATTGCGAAAAATAATACATATGACATACTTTGCAACACATTACGATGTATGTACTTGTTCTAATGTAGAAGGGATGCGGTTCGTGAATTGTGGAGGGTGAAAAGTAGTGGGTGGGTGGGTCTGGGGGTGGGGCCGGATGGTGGTGACCCACGAAGGAGAAATATTAGTGAGGTCGCCGCGGGCCGAACCGGCGACATCCATCTAGTTTCAATATCACTCACACTGAATCAGACTTAGTCCTCTGTACTACATTCGCATATTTAATTCGTATTGTCTGCTTTAGTGAGGTACGTAAGTTACGTAAGTTATATATTTATGTACATTGTACATACATATATATATTTAACAAACTTCTTGCCTCTGTTGAGATGTCGATAATAATTTAATGTTGAGTAAAATTATAGTAGATAGGTAGATTTTTTAACCTATTTTTCTCAGTGTTCGAACTTATTAAATTTGGCTGAACCATTTTTTCAAAAATAATTATAATGCGCTTTGTATTAATTGATGGTAGTTGTGTAATTAATATGTTGGTGTTTAGCTTGAACGATTTGGTATTTTTTTTATTAACACGGGTTTTAACTCTCTATTTAATATTGTGGGCTACCCCATTTTTCCTTCACATATAAAATATGTATACAAAAGCCGGAATAGGGTTCTTCCAGATAACATGAATATCCTTGAAAACGCTATAAATATTTAAAGTATATTTTTACAATTCCAACGATCTTCGCCAATTCACGCTATGTACGTCCTGGTATACCGTCGATGACCATCCTACGGATGTATTCGGCAGAGCTGATGGATGCGGGCCGGACGTGGGAGGAGGCGAAAGAGCTGGCTGGTGACAGGGTCTCCTGGAGGGATCTAGTGTTGTCCACATGCTCCACATAGGAGCACGAACGTGGCAAAAGAAGAAGAAGAAGACATTCCCCACTTACAATTAAAGCCCCACCCTTTCCCTAGACCGCCAAGACTATTGAGTTCTTTTTCAGTCCGCGAGATTGAATAGATTCAGGTTTGACTGAAAAAAAAGCGAAAAAGATGAGGTGTATTCTGCACCTGTCATTGGTTATATAATTTATACAGTATATTATATAGGTATATGATATGAAGATATACAGGGTGGGAGGTGGTAATATTCACAATGCACGCGGCCACCACGGTACGGAGGAGGAAAAGTTTGGGCAAAGTTCTCAGCAAACACAGAACCCCTTAAGATCCCGTTCTGTAATTTATTTGCTCTGTCATATTTCATAATCTTGATTTGTTGGGTAACTTTGTTTTCCTGGTCAAGTCGTAATAAATATCAGACGTCCAACAGCGTTGTCAATTAGTTTGATCATTTGAACACGTGGGTACACAATATGAATGCGTATGCTGATGTTTGTTTTTATTACATTCCGTCAGATAAAAATATCACCTAATACATGGATTAACGAAACTCGTAAAACAACCCGAAAACTGGTGAATCTAAATTATATTGGAGTCAAATGTGTAATATTATGACTTTTTAATCTGAACTTGAAAAAAAAAATTTTTCTTCTCATAAAAGCTTTCATAAGTACCACAGATTAAGTCAAATGAAATGCGGTTTTTGCTTTTGTTTTATTTGTGGATACTATTAATTTGACTAAATAAATTATATTTGATAACAATTTGCTACAATTTATCGAGAAAAAAAATCAACTTCGTTCTCAATTTTCTCGAAAACTATGCGTCCAATAAAAAAAATTACTTCCCAAAATCGACTCCAAATATGACGTAGATTCACTGGTTTCCCGCTTGTACATCGAGTTTTGTTACACCATGTACTTTTACGAAGTTTATCCATTATTAAGAAAAACTAATAGTTATTTTTCATCCCGTATTTAAATTTTCAAATATTATTTTTCCCAAAAGGTAGATTCAAACAATAATTTTGGGTCAAAAATGGAGCAAAAAACTCAACAAACAAAAAAATAAATAAAGATAGTTTCATACACTATTTTACTGTAATTAATATGACCATGAAGTGATATGAAGTAATATGACCAAGTAATCTTCGTATCAACGTGATTGTATTGACTAATAAATCAAAAACGGTTCATTATCCCATCTCTCAGTTCGTACCCATAGGTTAACAGATAAAAATTTTGGCAAGGAATTGTGAAATGATTCGTTTGGAGAAAACATCCGTCCCTGTGTTGAGCCGGGGGCTGTCACAACTTCTGGTTTCTGTAACCAAGTACAGTAGATTGCACATTAACGTCCAGGGAAATTTAAAGTCTAATAAAACCTTAGGCTAGATATTCCTTTGTAAAATTATAAGCAGAATTATTTTCCTAACGGTAATCATCAGCAATAATTATTTTCCTGTTGGAAAATCAGCAATTGCGTATATTTCCCTAAGAAAAATCATGACTATTACTTCCCTTTCCTAAGCCGCAAATTTAAAAAAATCTTTTAACAAATTATTATTTGGAATAATCAATTTTCAGCAGTAGCTTTTATTATTTGTTTTGATATACTAAATAAATTTACATAATTTTTCATGAAAACCAATACAATAAACTTAGAAATAAGATACATAAATTATATATTCATTACATACACCATACACCAATGTTATTCTAAAGTATTTGTTACCTGTTCTAATAAGTAAAATTGATTTATGTACACAAAGTAATCTAGGTGCGCAGTTTTAAAACTAAGGATTTTTCCTTTTTAAATAATTGTATGAATTAGTTCATTAAATTAATCGAATGCGTAATACTCATCCAAATTACCGATAAATCCAATTACCTTAAAATCTGTTAAGCTGTCCTGCATTCTCAGCAAATCTCTTAACCGAATTACCTACAACGTATCACCCCTGACAAGACGCCAACCCATCCGACGCCGACGCCGCGCCAGCAGCGTATCGGCGCTCAAACTCTTACAAATGGAAAGCTTTTAGTCTCCGCATCGCCGGGCCGCGGAAGCTCGGAGAACTTTTTGTTTTACATGATTATTTCATTAACAAGGCCGGGTAGGGGGAGGGGGAGCGGTGCTTCGTCTATGCTCCAAAGGATTAACCCTTTCGGCGGCGACTTAGTTTCTGCTACGGAGTGCGGGTTTAAGGGAATTAAAACTAATATAGAGTGAACATTTTTGCATTAGTGTCACTTTGTACACGTATGCCACAGTTTCAAAACCCTTCTTATCTTACTTTCTTTTATATTAAACGACATACATGATTTATTTCATTTAATAGTTTTAATGTGTTTTTGTGTAAATTCTGATTCAGTCAATGGCAGGTTTTTAATTATTATTTGTAAATTGAAATATATGCTAACTCGTAATTACGTGGACAATTAAA
This sequence comes from Micrasema minimum, assembly GCA_022494985.1. NCBI lineage: Eukaryota > Metazoa > Arthropoda > Insecta > Trichoptera > Brachycentridae > Micrasema > Micrasema minimum. The sequence continues at coordinate 64,344 of JAGVSP010001185.1, forward strand.
CAGAATGAAAAAAAAAAAAAATCATTTGTTTTAACAACATTTTGAATGTAACGTATACATTCAAAATGTTGTTAGTAAGTAATAAAGCTCGGTAGAGCCTTACCTACACTAATAAATATTATTGCAAAAAAATGCTTAACAATCTTCTCAACATATGACACCAGCATAGAAAATTTCTGTATTGCGGAACGACGAAGACGAGTTCAATATTTAGTAGTTCCAAAATTTGTCATATATGGTTATCAGATGATGGGCGGAATGAAGAATGTTGTAGTACAACAAGTGGCCACTTAACCCAGCCAATGACAGGTCATAAGCCCTGTAAACGCCTAGATAACCCACATTCGTTTCCAGAGATTCTCTGTCTCTGTTGGGATATCAATAATATCTCATTTTGTTTGTTTTAAAAATATTTATATGCAAATTATTTTCAATAAATAATACAAAAGAAATTATCGTAGAAATTCTGTTCGACGGCTACTTTTTATGCATGCAATTATCATAATAAATAATTGGGTTATACAATATCGTTGGCAGTTTGCGTCAGAGCTTCGGGACGTGGACTTGACTTGGGAGGATGCACGGGAGTTGGCGGCCGATCGCTTGACCTGGAGGCAGTTTGTGGAATCCATATGCTCCACATAGGGAGCGGATATGGTATGATGATGATGGGTTATATCTACAATTACAAGATAAAAACTTTTTAAACGCATTTCAAATAACCATTGTATTTTATATTTTAGAAATTTGTTACGTTGTTAAATTTACCTATTAGAGAATAAAGTTTTTAGACGTTGGTTTTTTTTTCTATTTGCGATGGTGAGGAATGAAATGTATACTTAGATCTGCATTTAAAAATCTGATATCCCTTGACGTATGAAAAAAGACTTCAAATTAAACAAGTTGTTGTGTAGATGTAGAATTAGACTTGATGTAAAATGGTTAGGTATAATCATGCACAAAAATACTGTTCAGACCGATATATCGTCATTTACCAAATTACCCATCCTGAGGATTATTGTCACATTTTCCCCTCCTCCATATCCCTCCATGACGCGGCTTCATTCCTATCGACAAAGAAACCGACGTAACAGTAGCTCAATCACAAATGATTATCGACGTGCTTAAAAACGTGCTAAGCATTTGACCGATCACAATGAACATACGTTCATATCACGGTTCGCGTTGCCAAGCACCATAGATGTAAATAAATAGCTGTGGCTAAACGTCAAACGTCAAATCAAGAAAATCAACGTATGTGTCGGTTTGTTTTCTATTATTCAGTTTAACATATAAAATGGCTATTCCACCAAATGTTTTGATGTAATAATGTAATATAATAAAATACACAGTAAAATCAATGAAAATAAAACGTTGTGTTTGTTATTTATCATAACTACGTCGTCATGATATTAAGTGCATACTTTGACAAATATTTCGTTTTATTGCTTTCTCAAATTGATTTTAAGCAAATAAATGGCATGACAAATTGTGGACGTCGTATTAGCACGTCGATAGTCATTTGTGATTGAGCTATAGGAGTTGCATTTCTAACATTACGTGACAATTTGATTTCGTCCGCACCACGTACGACCTCCAAAATGCCTTGACTCCTCCAAATACGCGGAACTCTCAAGAAATTGTGTAGTAGGTAGTGCAGTGTTCACCAACAGCTGCTAGCTGGTACCAGCATTCAGAGAAAGACTCCAGCATACACACGGAAGGAGCCCACAACATGCTCTCAACAAGCAGGTTAGTGGAACTGCGTCTCCTTCCACTCATTATCATCATCCCTTATAAAGTCCACTTCCATCTCCTTAATCTTACCCTGACGAGCACCTACTCGTCCGAGTTCCTACAAATAATTACTTTTCTGTGTCAAAGTTTAAAGAATTCTCTGGTAATTGGACAATAATTTAAGATACCCATATAAAATGTAGAAAAAAAAATCGAATTCGAGTTAATCAACTGCGTTTTGGGAGTACTCGTACATCACGTAATTACTGTATATTCCATTGAAATACCTATATCTCTATAGTAAACATCGCAAGTCTATACTTTATAAAGCCATACCAGAGATGGCTAGATGCAACCCTTATTATAAGGTTGTTGATGTTGGCTTCATCTCGAGTTAATCCTCTTAATAGATTCTACAGGACTCACCGTCTAGCGTCACTACAGGGAAATCCTTATGGCCTTTACTAGGATAAGATAATGGGATGAGAGTACGTTATATTATGTGCGTCAATTCATAATAGATTATATGCATTTTTTCAAGCATAAAATGCAGAAATCTTTAACGGTTATTGGATAATGTATTTGAGATTACCGAAGTAAATTTTTCACAAAAAACTCAATTTATTATGCTATTAAAATAAGAAAATAAGAAAAAAAATTAGAGCAGAGTGAGTGCAAGGCTGAGATAAGCATTATCGACAAAATTAAGAAAGGTCTTTTACGATGGTTCGGTCATGTAGTGCGAATGGATGATGAAAGAACGGCTAAAAAAATATATGTCGCGACTGTACTTGGATGTAGAAATCGAGGAAGGCCGAGAAAGACATGGCATGATCAAGTAAAACAAGTGCTTGAAAGTGGGCATGTAAGAAGTCGGAATAATCGACGTGCGTGCATGAGGAGATGTATGAATGTGGAGGAAGCAAGAGAAGTGTGCCAGGACAGAGTGGTGTGGCGTTCTATCCTCTCTGCCTACCCCTTCGGGAAATGGCGTGATGGTTAGTTAGTTAGTTAGTTAAAATAAGAAATATACTAAAACAAGTAGATGAATATAGTAAATAATTTATATATATTTCTTATCAAGTTAAAGAGGTTTTTTAAAGGAATTTATAATTGATTTAATTTTTTTTACATTAATTTAAAATAAATTTACACAGTTTCAATCACTAATAAGTAAAAACGATTTACATATTATAATTATACGGTATGGCATAAACTTTGATTTACTATTATTTATTATTACTCTTTTATTATTTATTTATTCAATTTGTGATTTCTAAATTGATTTTCTCTGATCAAAGATAATAATGCGCCGTATCAGTGTGTATGTTTTTATTTATGACGGAGTAACCCTTAAATGGAATATTCGTATGGAATATCAGAAATGAAGCACATTAAATGTGAACTTAATATTTGTAATTTCCTTAAAATGATCCAGCCTTCCTGTTTGACGTGGGAGAGTTTAAATTACAAAATGGTTCCTCTTAAATATTTCTACTTTACCTCGAAAACAAAACTCAGAGAATGTCAATTTACCGAAGTAATTTTAATATTTTTATTAGTTGCGAGTTATTAAATAAACAATTACATCAGATTACTTAGAAACTAAGATGGCATATAATATAGATACTGCTACCTTAATCATAGAAAATTATTTTTAACCTTAAATTGTATTCAAATATTATTATTAAAATCAATTAATAAAATGTTTTTTGATAAAAAAGCACATCATCGTGCATCATGTTTTACTTATTTTAGATATTTAACATTTTGATATTGGATTTTAAAAAAAGCATAATATAATTTAAGTTAAAATTCGTGCAAAACGTCTCATCATTCAATCAATTACTTTCTTAAAACTGTTTATGCTTCAGGGGCCTAGATTACAAGCGTAACTTCATGGATATGTATTACAGTTGTGGTACAGTAATTGGTATAGTACGCGCCAATCTTAAATGCTGATCATGAACATCGTCCGTATATTTCGCAATTTTCGCGCAGGTAGTCAAGTTTCGCAAGTTTCTGCCCTTAGACTCGTATTTGCGACGATAACGCACGATATTCATGATCTGCATTTAAGATTGGCGCGTACTATACAATCTCATTGAAATATACCGATTACCATCATATACGCATCACAACTGCGATACATATCGATGAAGTTTATCTTGTAATCTGGGCCCTGGTCATTAGATTATAAAAACAGTCAATAGACATTTTGTGCAGTTCACTTAATTGATATTGACATCTTTGATTGTTGTAATAAAACTACTTTTAAGAAGAGTAAATTATTTTCTTATTAACCGAACACGCAACGGTTAATTATAATCTTATCAAATTACACCTTTTCCTGTACTTTCACACTCTCACACATACAAATACATACTATTGATACTACTACGTTCCCTTATCCGCACCCAATGGTGCATAGGCCACTGCATCGGAACACCAAGAACAATGTATTTTTATAATTTTATTACATGAAGGTAAGATGATCTGTCACACGCTCCTGCACCAGTCCAAGGTACCATAAATGAAATACAAAAATAAAATAAAATATAAGAACTGTAAACACTTGTTATTCTTCTTAATTGCTCTGCCTCTTGTTGGTTAATATTACGTGGTACCACTTTCACGTACAATTGTATTTACTTGAACCGTCAAAACTTCGTAGAAAAACGACATAATTCATCCTTACTTTCCTGAGTTTAGTTACATTTTAATAATTTCAGCAAAATGTGTAAAATGAAAGGTACTCGAGGTTGACATCCCCTGGTGAAGCAGAAGTAATATAGCAAAGTGAAAAGGCACTTTAAAGTACACAAGTAATTTGGTACGTCTGTCTTGGAACTCTGAATTATTTGTTGCTAAAAATGGGGAAGGGTTGAGTTAAGATCGAGTAAATAACAAAAATCGTACGCGAGATCCATTTATTTCAAATACCAATACGTTTTTGCAGTACATTATTATTGAGAAGATTACATAGATGTTCTATTTTGAAATTATATTGAAAAGAATAAGTATTTTCATTAATTATTGAATTCTTTTGTAATCGCCGTTTATATTAGACAAACCAGTGTCCCTATTTATTTCTTCTTTTGTGAGACTTTGTATTGTTGCAGGACAAATTCTTTTTCTGAAGCAACTAATTTCATTTCCTATTTGATTTTTTGATAGGTACTCGACAAATTCAGGAAACATGTGTGTTTAATTCAATGTATTCATTGTATTTTTACGCATTAAGGAAAAAAATACGCATTTGCTTAGAATTATTAGACAAATAATAGAAAAATAGCAATGCTGACTATTTATAATATTCAAATACCATTTTATTGTTTTCTTTTCTACCACAAATTATAGGCCATTTGACAAAAGTCAGGTAGAAGTTTTGTAACTTTGCGAACTCTTCTTCGTTCTTTCCTCCTTTAGACGGGGTAGAGAATTTAATAGGTGTTAAACGGAAATTATGTAAATATGTTGCGAAACGTATATCTTAGACTGTCTGCCGGAGCCTGCGGTGAGATGAAATGTAGGGGACTTATTCAGTTTCAGCATATAATGGAGTCAAAGTACCCTTCTTAATAATATCTACTCTAAATAATTGGAAAGAAAATGGCAAAAAAATAATATTCGTTTGAACGGGTGGTGGCCCAGTGAGTAGCGTCGCGGTCTCTGAGTCCAGAGATCGTCGGTTCGAATCCCCACTTCGACACGACTCGATTCCTATTTTCAAGCACAAGCCGCTTAGGCTTTATTGAAAATAGTATTTACAAATTGAAATATGTGCAAATATCATAAGATTGCATAGATTTCTTTTAAAAAAAAAAAAGAATATATATTCACTAGAATTTTTTAAATCCGTGAAAAAGCAACTGTGCTACAATGACACTCAATGATCTTAAATTATGAAATAACGTTGCTGCAATTTAAGTCGAATAATAGTCAAATAACTGATAAATGATTGTTCTTTGGCTTACTCGTATAGTGGAAATGAAAACAAAATTTTTATTTTAGTTCATCAGATAATAAATATTAATAAATCGTAATTCATTTAAATCATGACTGTCCACTGTTCATTTGAATCATTTGTGGGTTGAGGATATTACCTACTTTATATTTATTCCACGATCTTGAAACAGTTTTTTTCTCTTAAAATTTAAAATTCAATTTCTTGTAGGTACTTAAAAATTATAAGTTTAAAACATCTAGAGTATGATTTTACATACCCAAGCCCTTATCTTAATTATTTATAATTGATCAAAGCCATATATTAGGTACGCATGAATTTAAAATGATTAACTTGATGAAGAAGTCGTATCTCGATCTACCCTACTCCCTCTTCCTATTACCCCTATCTTCTTTCCTGAACTTCCCCCTCCTCCCCCAACCTTGTTAACTCTCCCCCTTTAGCTCCGCCCGTATAAGTATTTATTATGATAATATGGTACCTGATATTGATATCTGTTTTTGTCTGTTCCACGCCCTCCCAATCGAAAGTTCTGAAATCATTATAAATTAAAACCAGGATCGCTTTTCCATTTCACAATCGGAATCGGAATACCATTTTGCTTTTTTCTTTAAACGAACGAACAAAAACACCGTACTCTTATTCAATTCCTTATAAGAATTTTTAATATATTTTATAAAGATGCTAAATAATGCTATGAGGTAGATTTATATGATTAACTGATTTTGGTTACAAACTACTACTGCTAATTCGTTTCCTTATCCGCACCCAATGGTGCATAGGGCACTGCATCAGTACACCAAGTGCAGTATATCTTGATCATTTTTATCACTTAAAGGTAAGATGATCAGTCTTACGCTTCAGAACTAGTCCAAGGTATCACACATGAAATGTTAATATAAAAATCACATTTATATTTCATGTTGCCCCCCTTACGAGAAATGAACCTGCTCGGTAGCCAAATGCGAAATGGTAACAAAAGTTTACATAAATTATTTTAGATTTAAAATAATCTAAGCTAATAAAATGACGCGTTTTACTTCGAATCCTTGATATTACAACCTTTTAAAGTTTACCACCGAATATACGGATAAAATAAACTCGAGTTTAATTATGATGATTACTATAGGGCCCAACCAGGGCCCAAGACAGCAGACTTCTGAGTTTTGAGAATAGGTGTCTTAGAAGAAATTATGATGATTACTATAGGGCCCAACCAGGGCCCAAGACAGCAGACTTCTGAGTTTTGAGAATAGGTGTCTTAGAAGAATTATGATGATTACTATAGGGCCCAACCAGGGCCCAAGACAACAGACTTCTGAGTTTTGAGAATAGGTGTCTTAGAAGAATTATGATGATTACTATAGGGCCCAACCAGGGCCCAAGACAACAGACTTCTGAGTTTTGAGAATAAGTGTCTTAGAAGAATTATGATGATTACTATAGGGCTCAACCAGGGCCCAAGACAGCAGACTTCTGAGTTTTGAGAATAGGTGTCTTAGAAGAATTATGATGATTACTATAGGGCCCAACCAGGGCCCAAGACAACAGACTTCTGAGTTTTGAGAATAGGTGTCTTAGAAGAATTATGATGATTACTATAGGGCCTAACCAGGGCCCAAGACAGCAGACTTCTGAGTTTTGAGAATAGGTGTCTTAGAAGAATTATGATGATTACTATAGGGCCCAACCAGGGCCCAAGAGAGCAGACTTCTGAGTTTTGAGAATAGGTGTCTTAGAAGAATTATGATGATTACTATAGGGCCCAACCAGGGCCCAAGACAGCAGACTTCTGAGTTTTGAGAATAGGTGTCTTAGAAGAATTATGATGATTACTATAGGGCCCAATCAGGGCCCAAGACAGCAGACTTCTGAGTTTTGAGAATAGGTGTCTTAGAAGAATTATGATGATTACTATAGGGCCCAACCAGGGCCCAAGACAGCAGACTTCTGAGTTTTGAGAATAGGTGTCTTAGAAGAATTATGATGATTACTATAGGGCCCAACCAGGGCCCAAGACAGCAGACTTCTGAGTTTTGAGAATAGGTGTCTTAGAAGAATTATGATGATTACTATAGGGCCCAACCAGGGCCCAAGACAGCAGACTTCTGAGTTTTGAGAATAGGTGTCTTAGAAGAATTATGATGATTACTATAGGGCCCAACCAGGGCCCAAGACAGCAGACTTCTGAGTTTTGAGAATAGGTGTCTTAGAAGAATTATGATGATTACTATAGGGCCCAACCAGGGCCCAAGACAGCAGACTTCTGAGTTTTGAGAATAGGTGTCTTAGAAGAATTATGATGATTACTACTATAGGCCCAACCAGGGCCCAAGACAGCAGACTTCTGAGTTTTGAGAATAGGTGTCTTAGAAGAATTATGATGATTACTATAGGGCCCAATCAGGGCCCAAGACAGCAGACTTCTGAGTTTTGAGAATAGGTGTCTTAGAAGAATTATGATGATTACTATAGGGCTCAACCAGGGCCCAAGACAGCAGACTTCTGAGTTTTGAGAATAGGTGTCTTAGAAGAATTTTGGGTGTGCGGTGGTTTGACTTTGTAAGGAACACAGAGGTGAGGCAACGGACACAGCAACTGGTATCTACTGTCTTGGTATCTACTGTCATCCGGCGAAGGCGTTTCGGCTAGCTGGGCCATATACTACGTATGCCTCCCGAGAGCCTTAACCATGCTTGCCTATTTTACAAGGCATCAGGTTCTTGGCGTCCTGGTCGTCCACTGTTGACAATTCGTCGGCAGTTTGCGTCAGAGATGCGGGACGTGGACTTGACTTGGGAGGATGCACGGAAGCTGGCGGCCGATCGCTTGGCCTGGAGGCAGTTTATAGATTCCAGATGCTCCACATAGGAAACGGATATGGTATGATGATGACTACAATATTTTTATCGAAGATTATTTAATGCGATTATGTATTACCCCGTGTAAAGATAGCTCACTATGTAATAAGAAACTTGAACGAGAAAGATATATGAACGGGTATTTAAATATATAGGCGTTCTATGTTTTATGTATTTTCTTTGATCTTAAAATATATTTTTGAATCTTTAATAAAATAATGACACAATTTATTTTCTAGCCCGCATAGCATTAAAAAATCTTGGGTAAAAAATGCTTTGTTAACTAAAAACGACTATCAAATTCTCATTACAGGTGCACTTTTTGCTTTGAACTCGTAAGGGTAGGGGGTTGGGGTAGGAACTTTGTCTTCTGACGTCATAATTATAACAGAAATTCTTTAGAGTTGGTTTTTTCCATCTTGTAATATTACCTCTGAAAGGAGCACCTCTTGAGACTATTCAGGATACTGAAATTTCAGCCACTTCTAAAACCTCAACATCATTTTACCAATTCAGGAAAACTGATAAACTCCAATTTTAATTTGGTACGATCCTATAATTTCAAGAATGTAGCCGAATCTAATCTTGAATTTTATTTGTGTTTTAGAATTATTTCTATTATTTTTATCATAGTATTATTCATCAATCTTTAAATAAAACATATCACACTTTTGATGCAATCAATCTGTAGGTTTTTATGATAAATGTAAGTGAAATGTGTAATTTATGTAATTAGGGTAGCTAAAAATTTTTTTTAATAAATAAAGTGATTTTTTAAAGAATTAATCATTTTAAAAACTAGTAAATGCTTAAAATTAAATTTAACGCGTTGAAATTTATAAATTAATCATTTATTAAATAGATGCATAATACATTTTTAAATTTATTATGCTCTATAAGCATACAAATAAAACAAAAGATGTGTTATTTCGATGGTCCCCGAGAAAACCATTGTAAATATTATATTGTAAGTCGTCGTAAATCTAAATATTTAATGAAAAAATATTTATGTAAATCCACTTTTACATCATGTTAGAGGGTAAGAAAACTATGTTTTTTATATTTAGATTTATGAGGGCATCCCAAAAATATAAAAGTTGCAGTTTTTCACTTACAATATTTTTCATGCGGACCATCGTTTTAAAATCTGTAAGATGTTTGAAGCTCGTATAGCATAGACAAATCTCCAGTAAAAAACTTTGTTTTGTTAACGTTCAAAAAATGCTTTGTTGAGAGAAGTTTCTACTTGTGTCGGTCGGGAATTCGTTATATCAGAATCGCATATTTTCAAAATACGCATAAATTACTTAATCGTAAATATTTCTCGAACATGCCTTGAACTTCAAGCTTTTTTCCTTAACTCCTTGCCAAACTTTCGTTAAAAAATTCCCCTTTGTGGAATTTTTTCGAGTAAAAATGTTTGAAGTAAAGCTGTGTTATTTTGCAGAATGACTGCATAGGTATTTAAAAAATTATATTATTTTAATTTTTAGTTACTGCGATAAAGAGCTTTACATAATGTATTTATACCTACAATTTGTATAGATTCATATCAGTCTATAGACGCGCGTGGAGACGCTTCATGAGGGACCATCAATAGGTTGTATCGCCGGAAATGATAATGATGATGGCAATTATATTCAAGGTGGTTTCACCCTGGCGAGGCTCTCTGGTGATGGAAGGATTTACCAGCGGGGCTTACTTCACCAGGACCGAGGAACAGCACGTTGTGAAGGACCACTAGGATGCAATGGAAGTGTTCCTGGAACCACTCTGGAGTGAGCACCGCGATAATTGGCGGAACACAATCGAGAGAAGAATCACCAGAGAGTATCAACTATGGCCAAACCACGAGGCTTTTCTTTTTACAAGCATTTACGTCATTCAAATTAACACTTGAAACCTAGAAAATAATCAAAAACGAAAACCGACAGAGTCGATTAATCTTTTCCGAAAATTATGCATCAATGCTATATAATTTTTATTTATTTATTAAAATAGTGTTCATTACTAATGTAAATTTGGAAACTTTTGCTCCATAGCGCGGGCAGAAATATCTTTTTCTTTCTTGGAAGTATTTTCTACTAACGCAAACCAATAAATCGCTTCTGTTTTCTTGATATTTATGCATCTTTACATACATGTAAACCACATTTACTTTTCTACATTTGATGTTTTTTCTAACATTAAAACTTTCCACAATTTTTCGGCCCATTCTCGTCCCCCTAACAGGCCGGCACTGTAATTATGCGACAGAGGCAGCAAGGCACAGTACCTCAGGAACAAGACTATTTACTCTGCCCGAGCCTGAGAGGGGCTAGGGGTGGTGCCGCCCGTGGTGGGGTGTGGCGGGGGCAGAGCGGAGGGGAGAATCACATTAAAAATTCCATGCCAAAATATGATAATGTTAATTACGTGCGCCGTGTTTTAGGAAAACGACAATAATATAAAGTGGGAATTGGAACAAATTTTCAAAGATGCTGGTAAATTTACACGACTTTTTTTACACGAATCACAAATCTGCTTAAAAACTTAACTGTGCCTGCGTTCAAATATATTATTATGTATTGTGAAATTGCACTGTGCTACAACTTTTGTATTTCTGTATAATTTTAAGGCAATCCTCAGGCATTTGTAAGCACTCCACATTTTTAATAAATAACGAGACTGCATGCTCTGTTAATGATTTAAAAAAATTTTGGTACAATTTGACATCTCAACAGAGACGAGAAGTTTGGAAGGGAATATGGATATCTAGGCGTTTACAGGGCTTATGACCTGTCATTCACTTGATGTATTACAACATTCCCTATTTCCCCATGTATTTGATATCCACATCTGCCAATTATCAGAACTTGTATATATACAGTGAAATGGCGCGACGCTTCACATGTAAACACTCTCTGTCATCATACAAGTATTTGGACACACTCAAAATGTTATTTATTTTAGGTACTTTATTTTTATAGTAAAATTATTTTAATAAAATAACATTACACAACTCAAGGCTAAAGAGTTTTGTAATCTCGTCGGAAATCGAACCAGGAACCTCCTTTGTGTGAGTTATCATAGATGTTCTAATTTTCTACTATGAAGGCTACCGTAAGGATTTTCCGTTAAAAAAATATATAATTTTATATTAAACAACTCAGATAATTCATAACATTTAAAATATTGTTTCCCCCGACGCTTTTGGTTTTCTTTCATTTTTGCACCCCCTATTTTCTCGGCTAAAAATCTTTTGGTGGCGGTTACAACAGTGGCTACTTACCCGCCAAACATAAGTATGCAATAAAAATAATACTTCCACATTGCTTCCTTTTCCTATTTCCATTATTTTTTTTTATTCCCTCCCCTCAGCATTCCGCTTTTTGTTTTATTTTAGTTGAGAGATTTTTTTATTTCGCGAGCCGAAATGGGGTTGCTCTCATCGAGATTTAAATTGCACCCCTGTGTTTAAAAACATTTTAAAAAAAACCAACTAAAAAAAACCCCCCCCCAAAAAAAAAAAAAAAACCCCCCCCCCCCCCCCCCCCACACCCCCCACAAAACCCCAAAAACCCCCCACAAAAAACCCCCCCCCCCCCCCCCCCCCCCCTTTTTTTTTTATTTTAAAAACCCCCCCCCCCCCCCCCCCCCCCCCCCCCCCAAATATAATTTAAAACCCCCCCCAAAAAAAACCCCCCCAAAACAAAAACCAAAAAAAACCAACAAAAAATTTTTTTTTTTGGGGTTTTTTTTAAAAAAACAAAAAGT
>JAGVSP010001186.1:0-97335 GCA_022494985.1 Micrasema minimum
GTACAGTGTTGATTCAGTTGTCGTTCGAAACAATGCTTGACGTGCGAGGTGGTACTTACCAAGTTGGAAACAATATAAATTTAAGGGTTCAACTTCCAATCCGTCTTTACCTTCTGTCAAATCTACAATGTTGATTTAAACATGAACTCGGAAATATATGACGTCCTTAGCAAGATAGATTTCTTTAGGCGTCTTTATGATAATACGCAACTTGGCGTCGGCGTCGGTCTTAGGGGGTTGTCAAACAATGAGAAACTTTTCCATTTCATGAGGTTATATTATTATTCTTAAAGAATATTTTTTTACTTTTAAACATTTTTTTTTAAACAACATTTTGAATGAATACAAATACTTGTAGACAAATAACTGGATTATATCAAAATAAGTTCAAACCTTTTAAATGTACACTTTTTGCTCGATTGTTCTAGGTTTAAGGCAATACCTACAACCTTTGTAAAAAGGTATTTTAAATAAGAACTACTAATTTGAAAATAATGTAAGAAAATTATTTTAAATTTAAAATAAAAATATAAACTATAACGTAGATATGGTTAGGACTGAATAATATATTATGAATAAAAAAGCAATGAATATACGAAAATTGGTGTGCATATTTACCTTAAAAATTGCGGTTGCAATTTAATTTTGGAGATTATTACTTACAATCCTATTTTACAGTTTTGTATGTAAAATTACTTCGTTTGTGAGAGGGTTTGTTTTAATTTAAATAGATGAAAAGACAGGTTGATACCTTGACCCACATGATGTAAAGCAAAATAAATTTTGTTGAAATTTATTTAGCCTTTTAATTAAAACATAAAAAATCTTTATTTTGAGGTTGATATTTCGATTGTATTTTTTTTTAAATGTACCTCAGTTGGCATTCGATAAAACATTTTTTAAATTTAAGAAATATTTTAAAAAATAAGTGTATTTTACTGTTTTATTAAATTTTCGTGTAAAATTTAGTCTCTTCGTAGTCTTGGGGTACGATTTGCATACATGCTCCTTTAAATGTAACATTTTAAGTCCATCCCTTTAATACGGCTTGTCGAAGTTCAGTTTTGTACCTAGGCTCCCTCACGGATGTAAAGATGATGCGGGGTGCAGAAAAATGACACGCTTTAGGAAGCAATCAGGGAGCAAGAACGAGAGAAGAAAGACAGAAAGAAAGTTGAAGTGTAAAGAACTGGCAGGAATAACTAAGACACAGTTTGACGATTTAAGTTTTCCTTAAAATCATAAGAAAGGTTTTTGTAATTTTTTTCAAATTAGACCAACTATATAAATCATAATATCTCACGAACCGAAACTTTGCTGTTTTAAAAAATGTAATTACCATTGAAACATTGATTTTTATTTACCAATTTTTTTATAAAGAAGCACGTCATAATTCATGATTAACAAACATAAAATTTGTGAAAGAAGTATAAAAAATTACATAAAGTAAAGACAAAGAATCTTCCCACAGTGACGCAATTATAAGAATTTTTTTTTTAACCTGTATCCTAATTTTTTTTTCACTAATTTGTGAACCTTAAAACATAATTTGTGTATTTTAATCATAACTTGCTAATCCAACCATATCAAATTTGAATACTGAATACATCTAAAAAAATAATAAAATACTTTTAATTCGAAAGAAACCAGATTATAACCGTTTTAACTATTTTTCTCAATTGCACCATCTTATAACTTCAATTGAATAAACCGTCTTATACGAACAAGACTTGTGACTTGTAAAATGAGCATGTCAAGACGTTGTGGATCGCACATAGGAACGTATGATGATAGCCTCCTTGAGCGATTCAGTGATATTTCCCGGGACTATCAAGAACCCTTCAGCCGCCTATCGCTCCGGCGGATCAACCCTCTCGCCCCTCCCTTAAATCGTAATTGAAAAGATATATTTTTCTTTCATATATGATTTATTTTTCTAAACTTGCAGGCTTATTTCGTAAGCAGATTTATCGCAAGCATAAATATGTATTATGCTAACAGTCCCGAAGGTATATAATATATGCATTCATATGTACCAATATGCGAAATACTCATATGGATGAACATTTCGGATGGATTATGATTACGTAGATGTTCATTATGCAAGGCTTAACCTCCATGCACTTAAATAAAAGTTTAATTTTGCTCCCAATAACCTAACAGTAAATTTTCAGAAAACTTACCCAAATAGAATACAAAGAATTTTTATATATTTCGATGTAATTTTAATATCAGAAATAAATCATTAAAATGTATTTTGATAAGTATAAAAAAGAGTGATATTATACATTATGATATTCACATGAATATAACGGGGACATTTTATGAAACCACGCAAAACCGCTACTGTATTTTAATCAGATGACTAATATTTTAATCGGTAAATTAGCTTACCTTTAAAAAATAATAATAAAGACAATCTACTGCAAATATTTATTGATTACCTTTGAACGAGTATATTTCAGTATGTACAACCCCTATCCTGATAACTTTAATTAATTATTATGATGGATTGGTAAGTACTTAACTACTAGTATTTCTAATATCTGATGCATCAATCTAAAATGTCCGTCTTTCACTTAAAGGACCTTATCTTACACAATATTTGATCAGTCAACATTAATCACCACAACATCCCAATCGACTCACTCAACCGATTTCAGTCATCCCTTCCTTTATTTTTAGTTCAAACAGGGCGGCGTCCCCTTATACGTTACGTAATTTGAAGAAAATAGATGATACCTACCTCTTTTGCCCACTATTCTTCTGGTATACCAGAATAGAAATTAATGTAATGCACAGTAAAAAATATATAATTGTATGTTACCTTCACTTGCGTGAAACAATGCTATGAAAATTACTACAATGCATTGTATTACAGACCCTTTTCTATATTTTATATATTTATTTGCAATTGACAAAAAAATAAATAACGGAAAACCAGAAAACTCATCTTTCTATTAAAACCCTGGTGGTAAAAAAAATAAGCGTACCTACACACTCTAAAATAAAACCGTCAACAGTGTTCTATACAATGTTGGAAAAATGCCGGTGTAGATAGATCAAGAAGACGGTGAATACGTTTAGAAGCCAGTCGAGGCCAGAATAAGTAGGTGAAGGAATGTCTACCTTCCAAGACAGAAAGCAGCTGAAGAAGCCATTTTCTGAGAAGCCGTTGTCCCCCAACGTGACGCTTAGCAGTAAAAAAATCAGAATTGCTTGAACCAAGCTTAGCAGGATACTTATATTATGTAGTCGCATAATATTACATATTTCTAAAATAAACGCAGTTGTACACAAATGCGGTAAAGGAACGGAAAAAAACACGAATATAAAAATACTTGCAATGGATTGCTTCCGTTTTTATTATTTTTAAGTAGGTAAAGCTATTTCATTTTACGTGCTTCGCTTTTAAGGACAATAAAATAGTTCAGATAGAACATTTCATCATATGAACCCTAAATGGAAGTACGCAATAGTCCCTTGTCCCTAGAGAGCTAGTCTCGGGTAGGGTTTCTATCACCATATCAATATAATGCTCTCATGGTTTCCGTAGGATAAAGAACATTGAAAAGGTGTTCTTAGCCCCTTTCTCTTTTATTTGTATAGGAATGTGATTCCAATCAACAAGTTTTCTAGTATGTATATTTATATCTCAAACGATTTTTTTTAAAAGACGAAACATATTTTTTTGGGATATTGTTATAGTTATGTACATTTTCCACTAAAATTAAAATGGACGTTTTTTTTTTTTACTTTCCCTTATCCGCACGCAATGGTGCATAGAGCACTGCATCAGTACACCAAGTGCAGTGTATCTTGATATTTTTATTACATGAAGGTAAGATCAGTCATATTATGTTTCAGTGCCAGTTCAAGGTATCACACATGAAATATTAATATTAATTCGGTAAGAATCTCACTTGCGATCATAAAGGTCTCTGCTAAAATGCTTAGCAATTTTCTCAATGGACGACAGAGAGTGTTTACATGTGAAGCGTCGCGCCATTTCACTTTATATATACAAGTTCTAATAATTGGCAGATACGGATATTAAATACTAGGTGAAATGGGGAATGTTGTAATACATCAAGTGGCCATTTAACTCAGCCAATGACAGATCATAAGCCCTGTAAACGCCTATATATATACATTCTCACTTCCAAACTTCTCGTCTCTGTTGAGATGCCAAATTGTGTTAATATGGAAATCACATGTAAATAAATACTTCATGTTGACTCCCTTACGAAAATCGATCTCGTGAACTCATGCACGGTAGCCAAATGCGCTACCACTGCGCTACGGGGTGACTTGTGGATACATCAACGCGCCTAAATGAGATGGTATATTTTATTATTTTTGTGTAATACGATACATTGTATTTACAATATTTATGAAAACAGTCTTCAAATCAAAACAAAATGTCTGATTAAACATGCTAGATTTGAAAGTGCACACATAAAAATGTCTGCATGGCGGAATTATCATTACGTGTTGAACATTTTACTGCTAAACCAAACAATGCAAAACACAACCCTTATTAAAACATTGAAACACACGGCGCACCGTTACCTAAACGTTAGTCCCGTGTTACTGAATATTGTCAACAAGATAATAATACCGTGTTTTGTTTGCAGAAGAGTTTCATTAGGACACACTGTATGGAGGCTATACGCTAAATAATATGCAAGTATCACGTGTCAGTTGCAGGCTGTTGTATGTCGTTTCATGAATATCACGCTCGAGTTATTATTGTGGAACACTTTGATGAAATGTTTCGAAAAGTACCCGTGAATATTCAAAAAGGGCAAAAGGATGTTTCAAGCGCATGAAAATTTCATTACTCAATGTAAAATACTTGAACATTTTAGTTAAAATTAAGGAAAAATACGCATTGAACGCAGATATTGGTACATGATTTTTTTTTTTAAATATATTTAATAATATAACATAACGATGCATGCAAACGTTAAATATTCGGACCAAATGTCGTTTAAGTAGTTCCCAAAATTTAATTCAAAATGTTATAAATGAACTTAAATGTCACATTTTATTTTATTAAATTACCAGTGGTTTTCTCAAGTTTTTTTCCTGTTTCTAAATAACAATCGTTAGTTTTATGTAAGAATTATTAGTTAGTTTTATATAAGATAAGAAAAAGATATTCATGTCTTACGTTTCCATCGTTTCGCATTCGTTTCCTATGTGAGCGCAATATAAGCACATAGATTTCCATAAACTGCTTCCAAGCTAAACCATCGGTTGCAATTTTTCGTGAATTCTCCCAAGTGAAGTCAGGTCAACATAACGCTGAAAATGCAAATTATGGTGTTCCTATTGCATTACACTCCCGGCCAATTCACAAAATAATGTAAGTTAATACAACTGTAAAGTTTTGTTCATATTTCTTTAAATAATTTCACAGAAAATATTTTCAAGTCGGAATAATCGGCGTGCGTGCATGAGAATATGTTTAAATATGGAAGAAGCAAGGGAAATGTGCCAGGAATAGTGTTGGGGCGTTTTGTCCTCTCTGCCAACTCCTGGGAAATTGAAAATATTTTTTGTAACATACTCGTATATCTTTTAAGTCCCTCTCCAAGCACAAGAGCTCGGAGAGGCATAGCGAAAAAAAATTGAAGGTACCCATATGTAGATTTAAGAAATTAAAAATGTACTATATTAAATAATAAAAATATTATGTACATTAGGTCATTTTTAAGTAATGTACTGTTTTGAACTTTAGATTGAAAAATCAAATTCTAATCGGTAATTAGTGGTTGGCAAACACAAAACCTCGTCAGTTTTAGTATATGGGTGGGATATGAAGGAAATGGATATTGTACGGGGTGACCCATTATATCATGAAAAATGTCTTATAGTTTCCATCGTTGTCAAATATAAATATTTTCGTTTCCTATTGTAATAGCGCCAATACTTTTTAAGCACATAAGATTCATAAACTGAAATATTTTAAAGCTTAAAGAACATCAGGTTCCAATTTTTTCGTGAATTCTCCCAAGCCATAGTCAGGTATCCATTATCGCTGAACCCAATGCAAATTATGGTGTCTCCTATTGGCATTACACTCCCGGCCAATGTCACAAAATAATGTTAAGTCCCAGTTAATACAATTATAAAGTTAATTGTTCTCTATTGCTTTAAATAATTCACAGAAATATTGTCAAGTCGGAATATCGGCTGTGCCACCTCCTGCGTGATTAGTTTATTCTTTCTGGACAAATCCTTTGTTTAAATACTGGAAAGGTAGCAAGGGAACATGTGCCAGGAATAGTGTTGGGGGCGTTTTGTCTCTCTGCCAAACATCTCCTGGGAAATTGAAAACTATTTTTTGTAACATACTGTTACCCCCGCTTCTGTTTAAGTCCCTCTCCAAGCACAAGACTCCAGGAGAGTAATAGCGGACCCCCCCCCACCGCCCCCCCTTCTCTTTGTCCAGGTACCATATGTAGATTTTAAGAAATTAAAAACCTGTACTTGCCATCCCCCTATTAAATATAAAAACAAGTCCCGCCTATTATGATCCCCACTCAGAACACCCATCCCAATTAGGTCATTTTTATGTAATTGTCCCCCCCACTTTTTGAACCCCTCGCAGTTAGATTGAATACCCCAAATAATAAAAAAAATCAAATTATACGTGGGTACCATTTTTTTGTACAATATTACCTGAACGGTACTGTTACTATTAAATTAAAACATTTGTACCATATGAATTGTACACCCCCCCCTACAACATGTCCTGCAGACCCTGTGTAATTCAAAAACACCAGCACCCCTTAACAAAAAAGATATTTCCCTAAACGGACCGTTTACGTCTCCGGTGTGATGGAGGGTGGCTTTTGTCAGAACATTACCACGTACTTTGCATCACCCCCCACGTACATTCGACCCACCATTTTCAGCCAAGAAAAAAACATCCCCTTTGCAACGCTACAAATCTCCGTATATCCCCCGGACGCCCCTTCCACGCCCCCCTTACACAACGCCGCTGCCAAGTATCACAGCCACAATGAATACGTATCTTCAGACTATAAAGTCATATTTTGAAAAGGTTATTCAGCCTACCCTCCCACGTCTCAACCTAATTTTTGTGTACATTTTTATAAAAACCGGTAATAATTGAAGTAATTTTTTGTTTGCAATTTTACAATAAGTGGTTATTCAATATTCCTAAAGTTAATGTTAGCCCCTTTGACCCCTAAACGCAACCTCATCACCCCCACCCCAAAACCAACCCAACCAAAATTGTATTTGAAACCCGAATCTATGTTTGACCCCCCCTCCCCTAAAACTCTTGTATAGGTCCCTTAATGAAGCCATATGATTTAACAAGTGTTATCCTAGTTTCCCACATACACCACGCCCCCCCCCAGGACAGTAACCTCTGAACCAAATCCTTAAATTGCCTACTTGACACTTAAATATAAGGTAGTATGCGTCCATATTTTAAGTTACCACATGCCCCCCACCATCCCCACCCGCTTTCTAGAAACCCCTGTATATATTCTGTTGTTGTGGCAATACGTAATTTTGTCCTAGATCAATCACATATAATATGTTTAACCTTGAACCTCCCGTTCTTCTACGCCCCACCCCTCCCCCACCAATAGCTTCCCTCGGACCAACCTCCCTCTGTTACCTACGTAATTCAAAATCAAATGTAATGTATTTTTAAATAATTAAAATAGCAAATAAATCACTCAAGCCGCACAATCTAATGAAATTTACTAACCCTACAATACCCCACCCCCGTATTTATTTTTACAACTTGGGTATACTTTCATAAATAAAAAAAATAGCTTTTCGTCCTCCCAACCCCAAACCCAAAAAAAAAACCACCTACATGAAACTATTGTACATTCTATGCACCAAATAACGCACCCCCACCATAACCTAATACCCCCCCACAAAAAATATTGTTTTAAACTTAACTTCAAATTATGATCGCACCACGCCACAATATGTAAGTTACCCTAACCTAATACAGTTTTTTTTACTGAAAATATTATTCTAAATATTAAAAATATGTTATTAGGACTGTTGATGTACATATAAAAAAACAATACATGTTACGCTGCAACAGGTTATGAAACAGTTATGATATTTACCAGCACTGAAAATTATTGTGAGCCGTCGCGCCACAACCAACGCACAGTGGAACGAAACGGTCATTCTGCGGACATTGCTGAAACTTCTATTCAGTAAACTGTTGAGAATTTTTAGCTTAAAAAAAAGTAAATTTTTTAGATGTATAAAAAAATTATCAAAAACAAAAATTATATTTTAAAATATTGCTTCTTTATTGTAAAATATATTTAAAAAAAATTAAGTTGTCTTTTATTTTTTTAACCCTCTTTGAACATAAAAGAACACAAAATTATTTTTAAGATTGATTTAAATAAATACATTCTTTGAAATTAGACTATTTTGTGTCAATAATTAAAAAAAACTAGTTTAATAGTCAAATAAACATTTCAAAGTTTTCGTGCTATTCCAGTCCGAAACAATTATTATTAAAAGCTTGATATAATAACAAAAATAAATACTATGAAAACTGAAAACCTTTTTAAAAATTTTCATATAAACCTAGTCAGAAATTGATTTAAAAATCTAGTAAAAGGTATGTTGGTAATTGTGAAAAGAAGGTAAACTTATTTAATTTATTAATGGTGAGTAAGTTGAATAGAATAATGGTAAATAATAATTTATTATTAGTTATCAATAGTCCGCCCCGTAGAACAATGGTAGCGCGTTTAGCTACCGTGTAAGAGGTCACGGGTTCGATTGCCGTAGGGGGTCAACATTAAATATAATTATTTAATGACTACTTTTCTCAATTACGTTATTTATATACTAAATAAAATACGCGGGTGATGCATTGTTTTTAAATTTTTCGAAAAAAAATATTTTTTTAAATGTTGACAAATAACAATTATTATAAGGTGCATTCACTTCTTGGTCATAATAAATAAACAGATAACTATTATGCATGGTATTGTTTATCAACCAATATGAGGTGATTATGACGTAAAAGATATTTTTATATCGCACACCTAGATCAAAACAGTATCAACTCAAAAATCGTGATTTTAAGGTCATTAATTAATTCGAACTCTACAGATGCATGAACCCACAAAACAGATTTTTAAATATCATTGGTACTTTTCAAAATATGGCGCTGTAAGTACCTTTTGTTGAATAGATGAGTTCGTGATAAAATGTTAAATGTGTGGCACAAAACAGTAGTAACTCAAGAAATCCCATTTACAACTTACTGAGACTTTTGTATGAAACGTTTCAAACCAAACATTTCTTTAATATGCACTGTCTATTCATTAAAGAAAACAGTAAACTCCTGTCTCATAAAGCAACATGATAATCAGTTTTTCATAATTCCTGAAAAAAGTGTGTTTTTGAGTTGATACTCTTTTGATCTAGGTGTTATGTGTGACATAAAACGAGCTAATGAGTAACAAGATTAACCACAAAAATATTTTCATCTAAAATTACTGTTTTTATGCACACTTCATTTGCGGTGATGTTAAACCACTATAATATTACAAGTACTAAATATTTTTGTGGTATATGAAATAAGTAGGTTCTTACAACATTTTAAAACCTAAAACGTACAAGTCAAACACAATCAACATATTGCTTGAAAATATGTAATTTAATTCTTATTGAAAGTATGTATAGGCACTTGATACAATGTTTTAGAGGTTTGTTTTTAAAGACTCGATTTAAGTTACATTTAAATGCTTTTTTACTAGCCTTTTATTAGTCACAGTATTTATGAAGTTTTGGAATTCTATGCAACATTGTTTTATTTTATATCTATCTTATATTTAACAAGTGATCAAGATTTACTGCACTTGATGTACCAATGAAGTGCCCCATGCAACATTGGGTTCGGATAAGGGAAAGTAGTTAGTGGTAGTAATATTTTGAAATTATTTTTTAATTTAATGACAATTCTATAAGTTCACCTACCGCGCGCTATCATTAGGAAAGAGGAGGAGTGTCTAAAACTAAAAATATAGAAAAAAAAACTTGCGGCTTTTTCCCGGCTATTTTTTTTTTTTAATATTTTAATTCAATGTTTATGCTATTATTTGGCATTTATGGTTACTCGTCGAGATGCGTTGATTGAACTATATTGAGGGTTGAATTAAAACTTTTTTTTTTTTTTACATGTGTTCATTTTTTATTTGTTTAAATTTTAATTGATCAGTAAACAAACTTTATACATATTTTAATATGTTAAAAATACATAGTTAATAATGTATAATTTATAAAATATTTCTCTTAATACTTGGGAAAAATGCTAAAAATCGTTGAACATTGGTCTATTTTCTGCATTTTTTCTCAACCCGCTTGAAGCAGTAACTTTGGAGCTCAGTTCAGTAAGGTTCCGGATGATAAAAAATTTTTTAAAAAGTGCCATTTCATAAAAAAATATAGTCGTTTTTATAAATCAATCATTATTAATATCAGATTAGTACTTTCATGTTTCGGACCGAAGTCCGCTCGTTCCTTAGACTCGCGCCAGTGTGCGACGCCCGTACCGTGTACGCGACGCGATGCCGACGGCGACTTCTCAGCGCGGCGCGGCGGGCGGTGGGAGACGTTTCCGGAAGCGAGATTATCGCAAATGAAATGTAATCATGACTTGATTTGTTATTTGTTAGAATTTAAAAAAACTTATTTATTTGTACCTATTGATTTCTGTATTCTCAATTAAAAATGAGTGTATTCCTCTAAAACTGTTTTTATTCTTACATGAATAATGGTAATTTTACAAATTATTTTTAATAACGTTTCTACCTCTCTAAAAAATTGAAAACTCGTGTTTAGAGAGGGTGGTGGCTGTATATATTCTAATATTTAAATTTTTTTAAGTAAGTTTCTCAAAGTTTCATCGCTAACTCAAAAAAATAGTTTTAAATGATTTTATATTATTAATTGATTGTAATTCGTCTGGATGTTTATTAATTGCCCACGTACGTGTAGTGATTTAACGCTGCTTACGGTTAACAAAAGTACCAAAACTGTTTTATTAATATAGTGAAGAGAAAAAAATGTTTTTTCTTCCTTGCCAGGGGATCTTTATTTTAATAACACATACACAAGAATGACAAAATATTTAAAGACGCTTACAAAATACAAACAATCATAATATGACAAACATTGTTTTTTTGTTATTCAGAGTTCCTATATTTGCAAAATCAAACAAGACTTAATGTGTTGCTTTTATCCTAACTAAACAGAACTTATTAATCTCCCTAACGACTAACACAACAATCACATCAGTAGAAGTATTCCCTATAAATCACCACCAGTAGCTATTAATCTTAATTCTAATAAGACTTGTACTAATTTATTAAAGCAGAAATACGTTTTTTCGATAAATTCACTGAAAAAATCCACCTTTTATAAATTAATAACTGAACATGAAATTGAAAAAGAATATTTAAAAGAGCTGAATATTACTTGGAAAACGCACATGAGTATTTGCATGAAAATAAAAAAAGTATGTCCATTATATATTTACTCGCCTTAAAACGGGCCTAGAGCCTAGTTAGGCGATAAAATGTAATATTTTATATGTATATGTACTTTAATAAATAAATAAAATAAATAAATGAAAATTTATTAAGCGTTAAAGTCATTTATTACTAATAAACTATTTGATACATGTGTAATTGGATTAATAATATTCAATTATTTGTATATAACTAATTAAAGTTAAATAAAAATACTTGGTACACTTCCACATTTATTTATTTGACCAGTTAGCGCTTTAACCTTGTAACGGGCATCTTCAGACTTACAGGGTGAAAGCGCTAACTGGTCAAATAAAAAAAAAGTGGAAGTGTACTTTAATTAGTTATATACAAATAATTTAATCAAGGAATTCCACCAAGTAATGTCAATAAAAAATATAAATCAAATTATTAATATTCAATTGATCTGGAAATATTAGTTCGACTTATCGAGAGACTTGAATTCACTCATAAACGCAAAGTGCATCATTATAATGACAATTGAGTACCATTGTCACCATTGTACCAAGTCTAATTGCTTTGGTATTCTAATAGTCCCCTATTGTGACTTTGGTGGGCATCAAATAATATTAAACTAAGGGACGAATTTATTTATGATCTTAGATGATTTAGAGCCAAGTGAAATTTGACAGTAGTTTGTTTTATACTTGTAAAATAGGCAAGCATGGTTAAGGCTCTCGGGAGGCATACGTATTATGTGGCCTAGCCGAAACGCCTTCGCAAGGGTAGCTGTGTCCGTTGCCTCACCTCTGTGTTCCTTACAAAGTTAAACCACCGCACACCTAACATTCTTCTAATGCGCCTATTCTCAAATCTCAGAAGTCTGCTATTTTGGGCCCCGGTTAGCTGCCACGATTCGCAGCCATATACTAGAACAGCTTCTCGGCGTCCTGGTCATCCACTGTTGTCAACTCGCCGGCAGTTTGCGACAGAGCTGCGGGGCGTGGACTTGAATTGAGAGGATGCACGGGAGCTGGCGGCCGATCGCTTGGCCTGGAAGCAGTTTGTGGAATCCATATGGTCCACATAGAGAGCGGATATGGTATGGCGATGATGATGATAATTTGGTATTAAGGCAAAAAAGCGTAAGATTTATTCATAAATCGTACATTATTCCTCCAAAAATAATAAAATACAAGGATGAAAATGTATTCAAATAATATCACGAAGGTGGCGTTGATGCAAAACAAATGACGTATGAATAAACAATGAGTTTTCACGTACACGATCTGGGGCTTTGCATCTTTCAAATACTTATCGTTACTCCATTTTATTTATCATTTATTTTAAAAAAATATGAGACTTGCGTACAATATTTCAATTTTTTAATATTGTTTTCAATGAAGCCTACGTGGTTTGTGCTTGAAAATTGGAATCAAGTCGTGGCGGAGTGCTAATTAGAACCGGGTATCTCTAGACTCAAAGATTGCAAAGCTTCCATTGAAGAATCACCCACCCTATCAAAATGATGTAGTTAAATGTGGTTCTTAATTATCAAAATATTCATAATAATTTTTGAAAATATTCTTATTATTAAAAATACTTGAACTGCTGTTGTCCAAAATCGTTATTCTTTATAAAATAACGATTATTTTTTATTGCTATTATTTTTATAATTTATCAAGAAATCGCATATTATTTTGTTTAACTAAAGCTGACAAAGAAAATAATAAATGCAATTAGGTGCATTGATTTTTTATAAGGCATTTATTTTTATTCGTGTGTGTTATGAAACTGTAAAAAAATCCATTCGTTTTTAATAATTTCTATCACAGTTTCCTATTCCTATTTCCCTTATACTAATCATTTCTAAGGTTAAAATAATATTGTTATAAAATCCAGTAAACGCCGGAATTATATGGAATATTCTAGATGTTTCCACTATATAGAATGCACTGGATCGCAGTGCGCGCTGGAAATTCAATTCTCCGTATCTAGAAAATTCGAATCTATTTTCTCCCTGGCTATAAAACGCCGTTTTGGTGTCACCGTAGTTAGTCATCTCAAGACCGGTACGAAGCATTTATTCAGTACTTTAAAAATTTTAAAAAACGTGTATCTGTACCTACCGATTGTGTACCTACCGATTCAATATAAATAAATGATTGTGATTAAAAATATTGTTTATTAAATTAAATTCTAAGCTTTGGATATTCAAAATCAAACTTACACTTTTATCCCTAAATCTGAAACAAAATCTTCGGGATGCAAAGTCTGTCAACGCCAGTCAACGGTCCCAAAAGTTAAGCCGGGTTCACACGGGGCGTGTTTAGCATTCACGAGTCGCGCTTCAGCCACGAGTGGCCTGTTCATCAAATCAACGGACGGTGTGCGTCGGGCTTTACTTTGGGACATGAAACGACTTTAAAATAAAAGAATATACACAGTGATTCGAAAAATCATCACCAAAAGCGATTAAATATTCGTAATGAGCAAAAGATATTTACTATTTTCACACGATCACACAATTTGTAAGGCGATCGACTAAAAAACCACTTGGCTAATTCATGTTTGAGTGTTTCCTATATCAAAAACATCTATTTTATGACGAAAATTATTTTAAGGGGTGAAATATTTACGATTTTGTTGCTTTTTTACAATGGCAATTCTTGCATTATGTTACCAGCAAAAAACACCTAGTAGGTATGTAAAAATATTTATGTAAATTAAAAATTTTACAAGAAATTATAACAGCAAATTTACCTAGAATACTACTATTACTACTTTCCCTTATCTACACTCAATGGTGCATATGGCACTGAATTGGCACACCAAGTGCAGTAAATCTTGATAATTTGTTACTCAAATGCAAGATACCTAATGTTT
This sequence comes from Micrasema minimum, assembly GCA_022494985.1. Classification (NCBI taxonomy): domain Eukaryota; kingdom Metazoa; phylum Arthropoda; class Insecta; order Trichoptera; family Brachycentridae; genus Micrasema; species Micrasema minimum. The sequence continues at coordinate 14,415 of JAGVSP010001186.1, forward strand.
TACGCTTCAATGCGAGTCCATGTATCGTATCTGAAACAGTTTTATGTGAAAAACCACATTGAACTTCATATTTATATTTTGTAACTATTTGCGCTAGTTGAAAACTTTTTTTTATAATTGGAAATGTTTATATAAATATGTTTACGAATTGAGGATACCACTTCAAAGCACAGCAAACGAATCAATCTCACCTTTGTGAATTCCCACAAAGTATGCAAAGACAAGTACAGAGCATAATAAAATACTATGTATATTTTGGTTTATTCAGTATAGATATCTCGATATCTCTTTCCCATATCTCTTTCCCAATCACTCTTCGCAGTTTGCATCATCAAGTACCACTCTGCACGTCCTTAAGCATTCCCGAGACGTATAACTCTCAAAAGAAAATTCAATAAAATAAGACAAAAAGAGTCGCAGCCAGTACTGAAGTTTGTTTTCCCTGGACCGAAATGAGACAAACAAAACTAAGAAAATATAAAGTGGAGTAAGAGCTCCTATAATCGTACCTTTTTAAAGTGTATTTATGTTACAAAATTATTTTATCTAAGATAAAAATAACAGAATGCTAATGTCAGTGGAGTGAGTAGTTTTAAGAAACGTTTAAGAGCCCCCGCAGACTAGAGACTTTCTATCGGGCGATAGTTTAGTCGGGTTGGGCTGCTAGCGCGTACATTGAATCAACTAATGTTGATGCAGTCGGCAACTGCTCTCTCGATGAGTTGATTTTGCCAGTTACATAAACGAGACTTTTGAGGAGTGAGACCTCCGGTCGCAATGATTGTTGGGTAAAAATATTGTCAACGAAAAAGTTATTATTGCTCTCCATACAACTCGAAGGAAGAGAGAAAGCCTTATAGCCCGCCGATTAAACGAGCGGCAATCAGTTTATTTCGTTTTCGAAACTCCTTTTCTAATGTATTTTCTGGCGTGCTGTCCATAGCGTGTTGGGTTGCTTCGGCAATGGTGTTCCTTTAGAGCTCGTCACGAAGGGCTGAGGTCCGCTGTTCATTATTGGTAGTTTGACACAGATTAGTCTTTCAGTTCTATGCGCACTCATTACAGATGCTTCCTGAGCATGCCAGATTTGCAGATCCCAGGGTGGCAAAAGTTGAGAATTTAGGATATCAACTTTATCTATACTTCGAGTTTCATTATGGATGATTGGTGGTTGGGGCGCACGCCGGTTAAAATGACGCGCCTACAAGTACTTATTTTTAAGTAAAATCGGCCCGATTGTTTATCGACAGGATAGTTTAAACGGCCAATCGCAAAGAGCCGGAGCGGACCCCCCGATACGGGGCCTATTCTTTTTAAATTAGCAATCGGCCCGATACCGGATCGTTTGTTAATATACGCACTTTTTGCATACCACGCTTCATACTGATGTTTTAAAAGCCCGACTGAACTTATCGCCAATTAGAAAGTCTCTAGTTCTGCGGGGGCTCTCTAAAAGAAAATGTGAAATTTTTTTTTGTCTTTTTTTTTTTGTTGGCTTTTTTTTTTTTTGTTTTGTTTTTGGTTTTTTTTTTTTGTTTTGGTTTTTATGATTGGATGCTTTTTTTTTTGAGGGTTTGTGTTTTTTTTTTTTTTTTTTTTTTTTTTTTTTATGTTGGTTTTTTCTTTTTTTTGTTTTTGATTGTGTTCGATTTTTTTGGTTGGGGTGTTTGGTTGTTTGGTTGTTTTTGATTTTGTGTTTGTTTTTGTATAAAACCTAGCCTGGAGGAGTATTAAATAATTGTATTGTTATGGTTTACTTTATTTTTATTATTTGCATTTTGTATTTTTTTTAAGCCGTAGACCCCCTGCTTGCTGTTGTACAAGGCTTTAGGTTTTTTCGGGTGTCCTGCTTTATTTGTTAAATCTGTTGGCGTTTTACCGTTTTACAGGGGTACGTTCAGAGCGTTGGATCGGAAACTGGCGGGCAGGATTAGCTTTGCTTGTCTAGACTGTTGTGTGTGTGGCACTCCATATGGGAAAATGGATTGGGATGACAACATGATGACTAAAATAAAATAAAGAACAATTTTTAGCGTTTTGCTGATTGAATATGAATTTTGTAAAAATAATAAATACTCGTTTTGTATTGGAACCCATAATGTTATCCCTCATACATCTTCTTGTTCTTTTTGTTTAGTATTCAAGGAGCCAAACTGCGTCCGGGAAAAAATCTTGTACCGCCTCATTTACGCGCTGAATCCTTTTTTTTCTGTTAACCTTCTTGCTGGCTATTCTAATTTTTCTGGACCCTCTCCAGTCACCAGGAGAATACACAAAAAAATGCACTTTTACTTCTATACAGACTGGACAAAATTGCGAGACCATGTACGGATGGATAGATTTACACATTATACAGGATAGAGGTAAATAACTTTAGTTTTGCATAGCCGCATGATCTGTTACTTCAGTTTCTTCGATTTTGATTTATTGCATAGTGTTATCCAATATAATGATCAGATGGAAAAAGGATGTTTTTTTTAAATAATTTTTTTAAAAAAAAAATATTAACAAAAAAAAAAAAAAGAAATTAACCATTACATCCATCTTTTGGGTTGAAAATTTTTTTAAAACTTATTGTGTGCTTTGATACTCACAAATCGTTAATCAGATCACCTGTTTATCACTTTTAGAAAAATATTTTTAATTGTATGCATTGCGTAGTATTTAATACGCTTTTTTATAAGAAATATATTTTGAAATATTTTTAATTTAAATTAACTACCTAAGAGCTAAATTACATACATTAAAAAATAAACTGATTGATTACGAAACGTGTACTGAGGATTGCTGGAAAATTGGAATTTCATTATTTTTTTATGTTATAAGCTGCTTCACTATTCGAAAAAAAAATTCAGATAATTGGCATTCCATACTTAAAAATTCTACGTTGCCTGGTTTCAGCTAGTGGACCCACTTCGTCACTCACTACGTCATCACTAGACATCTACGTCACATGTTTCAAAGTGTGAGTGTATTGGCCTAAGTTCTGGAATCTTTAGACGATAGAATTTGATAAATTAAACCTAGAAAATTGGTATGCCCCTTCTAGTAAATTCTTTTTCGAAGGCTTCGTTGATTTTATTATCATCTATTATTAAGACCGCGATATTAAAATAGTTTTTTGAGTGAAATAGCTTGTTTATTTGGAAACAGTATTATCATGTCTTTATCCATTGCAGTTTTTTTACAAACAAAAACTTAAATTGTATTCTATGCCTGGAATATGTCTTACACGCTCCTTCTTTAATATTGATGTAAAATAGATTTGCTGAAACTGTTTCCATACAATTTAAAAACAAAATTACGGAATAACATCAGATATAAAACATGCAATAGAAAATTGGATGAAAAGAAAGGTTGGGTTTGAGACACGCAATGAAGCCCACGAACTGTCTCTTTTCTATTGTCTTAGAACAAAAGTCACAAAGAGGACTTAAGGTTGAACTTACCACCCACTCGGGAAAGTTCGGCGCTGATTTGGATGCTTGAACGAGTCCTGTAAACTTTCTTAACAATGATGCCTTCTAGAACCCTTCTCAGAGCGAGTACTCACAGTAAATCAATAGTTAGCAAATCGAATAACAAGAGCAAACAATTTATATGTGACCATGTTTCCACGCTTGAATACAGTATTCTATTGTACTTTACTTGAATGTCCAGAAAGTTTTCTGATTTATTTGTGTATTTTTAGCTTCATCTGATTGAACTTTATAAAGTTGGAACGACTTTCAGTTTTTTATGCTTTAAAAATAACCTTCAAATTCGTTCATTAAACTACAGAAAACTAACTTGTTTTATTTTCCTAGGATTAGACTTCAGCATGCGATTATTTTGGATTTTGATTAGTAAAGTCTGTTAGTATTAGTATTTTATTCCGACAATATTTTATAATAAATTACTATTTATGACCAATTACAATTGAAGTAAATACTAATTGGGTAAAGTACTCACTTACTCCCACAACTTGGATATATTTATTATGAATAAGTTACTTATCTGAAGTATATAAATTTTTATACTAGGTGCCTTCATACGGCTGTCTTTTTTATACAAATAATTTTATAAAAAAAAAAAAAGGTATATCGGTTTTGTTTTTATCGACTGCGTTTAATTCCCTGTAGAAGTCATTTACACTAGCAAAGTTATATAAATAATAGAAAAATCATTCTATATCCGTTCATACGTAGGTAAGCACCCTTGAGGTAATAGTTCACAAAAACGGGGTGCCAAAGAAATTATCAAATTTTATTTTTATTAATATTCCGTCCCAGGCCTCGAGGCGACCAATCGCTAGTTCCAGTGTTTTATTCCAATGGGCCACGCTCCAATATTTTTAAATTTCGTAATTTTTTTTGTGTGAATAGTAATGATTTTTTGGAAATTTTCTGTGAAATAATTTTTTAAATAAAATAAAAAATTTCAAAGGATTCCTCGTAAAAAAATATTAAAAAACGGAGGCTTATAAAAAACAGGTCAAATTTTAGGTAAAATGGCACTTACGGTGATTAACGTTTTATAAATCATACAATACAATAAAGTAGTTTGATCAACTAAGTGTCACTAAACAAACTGTTCCTTCAAAAATTGACAGTTAAACTAACTTTCAGACTTAATTACGTGTAGTGAATCGGACATTCTAAAATAATTTTGCATTTTATGAACATAGGTTATGTTTTACCAAATTATGACAGATGTTTTTTACAAAATTTACTTTCCCCACTATAATCTTAATAAAATGAACGTTTGTATGATCAAATGTATGTTATAAGTTTTGTATCGTTTTTTTAGAAATATTATCGTAGTGGGTTACGTCTTGTATAAAAGCTATTTCCTGTCCTTTGTGTGGGATTCACGGCGGAAGGGATGCTTTAAAAGCACCCGTCTTCCTAACCGCAACAAAAAAGAGTCGTACTTTATTATATAGTTGATGCGTAGAACCAGAGAAGTATCTGTGTACTTTTTTGCTGTTATTTTGGCGGCTACTTACATCAAAACTGTGGTTAAAATTGCCTACGAAATTTGATAGACGCATAATACCTAAATAACGACCCCGTTTTGGAGGGAAAATCGCGATTTACGGTATTTTATTTAAAAATTAATTAACGGACATAATATGAATTTAAAAATATAAAAAATAAAATTTTTTTCATACTTAATATATAAATCACCATCTAAAAAAATATTTTAAAAAAAATTTCCCCTGGCCCCTTCAGGTACAAGGGATTGTCTTAAATTTATATTCCTATTTAGATTTTATTTCCTTATAGCATCACCCTCTTTCGATCAGCTTACCCTTACGTAAAAAAAAATGATCAATATCAGCCTTTGTGTTGGTGCACTTGAGTTGTGTAAAGTGTACGTTAGCTCCTTTGCATCCCCCGATTAGGTGCAGACATCAATTTTGAGAGGGAACAGCATCAGCTAACATCTCGCAGTCCATTTTAATCGAAATTTCTTGAACGTATTTGTCGAAGTATATATTACTCAAATTGTTTTTCTTATTATTTTTTTTGGAAGGGCTGTTGTGGGACTTGGCGAAATATAAAAATTATCAAAATTGATCGCTTTATAATTAAACATCGGGTTCTCCATTCTAACATGCATGGAACTTAGTTTTGTTACGAGTTCCAGTTCATTTTTTCGTCTATAAAATGTCGATAAGATTAAATAATCTTGCCAGAAAAATCTTTATAAAAAAAATAATAGAGCCTATTAAGACCTCTACTTCCCTTTTCCGTATTTGCCGGCGTAAGCTGTAGTTACTTTTTATTTTTAAAAAAAATATATAAAGCGTAAATCCGAATCATTTATTCCAAAGTAAAATTTTCAAAATCTGCATGACGATAATGTTCCTAAGCGCTCTATAATCCCACGTAGATTTAAGACCAATGTTTGAGCATAAAGTGGCCGATAATTGAAGACCCCGTATTGGCTAACCTTGCTCCTCTCGGCGCGCCTATATTTACGGTCCTATGTTTTTCGCGGTGTAATTCTTTTACCTGGCCAACTTTCGCTGCACCACTTTTGCGGCATGCATTAGTCCTCCACACACAATGGTAAATACAAAACCCCGTTTAATAAAAATTATATAACCCTTTAAACGGCTTTAATGCCCGAATGACATTTCAACGTCAGCTGTACCTTACGCGTCTGCCCTTTTTTAACTGTTATTTCTAAAATGGATCGGAGGATTAGTAGATTTGTGGCATATGTATGCTTTCTGAATAATTACCCAGTATTACCTTTTAGATTTTTCTTCATTTGTGGCGGTATTGGTGTTTTAGTAACGAATTATTTCACGCTGGTGTGCAGGGCGTTGAATGGAGACTTACTTAATCACATTTATTATCAACCCTTTTGCATGAGTGAAATTTCTTTTTGGAATTACGTTTTTTCTTTTAAATATATGTAAAATGTGACCTTAATTTTTTTTTACACATAGGTATGTTATGTTTTTTTTTAAAGTACACCTACCTGATAAATCGCAATATTGAAAATATTTTATTAATTTAAAATAAATGAAGAGATAAAAACTAAAACACACCGTTTATTCAGCTGGTTGATACCTTATCAAAATTTTAAAACATATAAAACAAAATTTCAACGTAACCATAATTTCAAAAAATTATAAAAAATATTATACTACACTGGGTGCAGTGTCCTATGCACCATTAGGTATGAATGAATCCGCATGTAAACCCAACAAAATTTATCACTTGCTTAGTAGATAACCAAATTTAATTCTAATTAAAATGCCAGAATTCGTGTACAATATTTTCGATACAAAACATTTGTAAATAATCATAATTGAATTCACTTAATGCTTTTTAAAGTTCTGTTTCGGTCGTTTTTTGTTATTTTAACTCACCTTCACATTTTTGTATAATCATCACACACATCTACAAGGTAGTTCTTTGTCTTTTGGATTTAGGGTGCATGTACATGTACATAGAAAGACGCACGATATTCGCCCCGTCTCGTGGGGTGATCACTTGACATGCAGGGAGCGGGGCTGGGTCGAGCCCCGAGATGGTCAGGGGTCCAACGGGACGCTTTCCTTGGGAACCGTGACCGAAACGTGCCGGCTGGCCCCCCGTTATACCGGGAGACCAAAATTAAATTGGTGCCATCTCATAAATTTTTAAATTATTAAAATTACCCAAAAATATGTTTGCATTATTGATATATTTATTTACATGTGATTTTCATACTAATATTTCATGTGTAATACATTGCAATTGGTGTACCAATGCAGTGCCCTATGCAACATTGTGTGCGGATAAGGGAAAGTCGTAATAGTTGTAGTATGTTTGTAGGTTGTAGGTAGTAGGTACTCAATATATTTCAACAATAAAACGCGTCTCTTTTTCTTGATAATTCTCATCATTTTATAATGTAATTCTCAATAAATTATTCTCCCCAAGTTCTATGCCGAGGTAATGGGGTTCTTCCAGATAACATGAATATTCTTAAAAAATTGAGTATATTTTTTACATATTCAAAGATTTAAAGCACAATGACACTCAAAAATTTAGTTGGTATTTAATTTCATATTATACGTAAAAGTCAAAATGTGTTTTATCGCACTTGTTATTGGCTAATGACGCCTTCCAGGGTCCACCGATGAAAGGGGCGGATATTCTTTCCGTTAAGTAGACGCGACACGTAATTTGCTGTGACGTCAAACACCCGCATCGCGCGCCTTATGGTGGTTGGTTCGTGCCACTCGGGCGTGGTTGTGGTTTTTTTATTGCGCTACCGGGGAGCATTACGACACAACAGAAAAAAACAACACAAAGGAAAAGATAAAGACCCAAAAAAAACAAACAAAAAACAAACTGGGGGGGGGGGTTGGAGCCGCGTGGGGGGGGGGGAGGTGGGGGGGGGGGCGTGGACGGGCGGGGAGTGCGGAGGGAGGGGAGGCGGTGGTGGGGTGGGGGCAGATGGTCGCGTTGGAGAGTCAGGGGGGCGGCGGAGTGGGCGGGGGGGGGTGGGGTGTGGGGGTGGCCGGGCGGGGGGCGGGGGGCGAGGGGGGGGTGATTGCCTTTGTTCCTTTTTAGTTTGATATTTTTTGTCTTTTATTTTTCATTGTTGTTTTTTTTAATGTTAGTTTTTTTTCGAACCGCGCTGCTTTTTGTTGTTTTCTTTGTTTTTTTTTTTTATTTTCTCTTTTTGGTTCTTTTGTTTTTTTTTTTTTGGAAAATTCATATGACATTTAAAAAAAAAAAAAATTCCCTTGATATTGTAATTTTTTCATTCAATTTTTATAAAGGTAAAAAATATAAATCGGAATGAACCCCTACATTGCTCTTCACACAAAGTGACTTCAAGTCCTAAATACAGGTCTTTTCGGATTTGAAAGTTTGTACCTATGAGATTTTCTCCGTCGCGTCATCCTTAATCTGTTTCACGCCTGCAATTTCACATTAGGGAATCGTTATTAATAATGGTAAATTCAGTAATTTTTCTTACGGTTTGGGATTTTTGGAGTGTGCTAGTTGCAGACTTGCTGCTGCATACCTGAGCCGGCTCCGAGGTGGTCCCGCTTATGGTTCCCCAATTTACTGCCAGCTTGCCAAGTGTTCCGCAAGCCTGTGCAAACCGAGATCCCGTCACCGGGGTTGGGGTGCTGTTTTATGTGGTGGTTTTTTTATTTTTGTTCAGTGCGCTGTGGGGTGGGCTCGGACGGGGGGGGGCGCGGGGGGCGTGGGGGTGGGGGGTGGGGGGCAAGCGGGGGGTTGTGTGTGGGGATGGGGGGGGGAGGGTGTGTTGGAGCGGGAGGGTGGTGGGGGGCGTGGGCGGGGGTGAGAGGGGCAGTGGGGATGGGGTGTGGGGGGGGGGGGGGGGCGGGGAGGGAGGGGGGGGTGGGGGTGAGGGAGGGGGGGCAGGGGGGAGGTGTGTGTGGAGTGGCGAGGGAGGGGGCCGGGTAGAGGGGGGGGGGTGGGGGGGTGGGGGGTGGGGGGAGGGTTGGTGGGTGGGGGGGGGGTGGGGGGGGGGGGTGGGGGGGGGTGGGGTGGGGGGCGGGGGGGTGGGGGGGGGGGGTTTTTGGGGGGAGGGGGGGGGGGGTGGGGGGTGGGGGGGGGGGGGGGGGGGGGGGGGGGGGGGGGGGGGGGGGGGGGGGGGGGGGGGGGGGGGGGGGGGGGGTGGGGGGGTGGGGGGGGGGGTTGGGGTGGGGAGGGTTTGGGGGGGTGGGGGGGGGGTGTAGGGGGGGGGGGGGTGGGGGGGGGGGGGGGGGGGTGGGTGGGGGGGGGGGGGTGGGGGGGGGGGGGGGGGGGGTGGTGGGTGGGGGGGGGGGTGGGGGTTGGGGGGGGGGGGGGGGGGGGGGGGGGGGATTGTGGTGGGGGTGGTGGGGGGGGGGGGGGGGGGGGGGGGGGGGGGGGGGGGGGGTTGGGGGGGGGGGGTGGGGGTGGGGGGGGGGTGGGTTGGGTGGGGGTGGTGGGGGTGGGGGGGGGGTGGGGGTTGTGTATTGGGGGGGGTGGAGGGGGGGGGTGGGGGGGGGGTGGGGGTGGGTAGGGGGGTGGGGGTGGGGGGAGGGGGGGGGGTGGGGGGGGGGGGGGGGGGGGGGGGGGGGGGGGGGTGGGGGTGGGGGGGGGGGTGGGGGTTTGGGGGGGGAGGGGGGGGGGGGGGGGGTGGTTGGGGGGGGGGGTGGGGGGCTGGGGGGTGGGGGGGGGGGGGGGGGGGGAAGGGGGGTGGGTGGGGGGGTGGGGGGGGGGTTGTGGATGGGGGGGGGGGGGGGGGGTGTTGGGGTTGGGTTAGTTTGGAGGGGTGGGGGCGGCTGGGGGGGGGGGGTGGGGGGGGGTGATTGGGTGTGGGGTGGTGGAGGGGGTTGGGGGGTGGGGGGGGGGGGTGGGGCTGGTGGGTGGGGGGGTGGGGGGGGGGGGGGTGGGTGTGGTGGGGGTGGGGGGTTTTGGTGGGGGTTGGGGTGGGGTGGGGTGGTGGGGGTTTTGTTGGGTGTGGGGGTCAACTTTTGTGGGGGGTGGGGGGGGGGGGGGGGGGGGTGGGGGGGGGGGGGGGGGGGGGGGGTGGGGGGGGTTATTTGGGGGGGGGTTTTGTTGTTATTATGTTTTTATCTTATATGGGGGGGGTGGGGTGGTGGTTGGGAGGTAGTTGTGCATTTTGTTTGGGGGTTTTTGGTAGTTGGGGTGGGGTGGTTAGTGGGGGGGGTGGATTTTTATGGGGGGGGGGGGGGGGTTCCGGGTGGGGGGTGGGGGTGGGTGGGGGGGGGTCCCACTCAGGGGTGTATTGAAATTGTTGTTTCTTGACTAGGGGGGGGTTTGTCAATACAAAATGAATGATTTTGTTTTATGCCTCTTCCTTGTCAGGCGTGTTGTGGTTAGGGTGTTGGTGTGTGTGTTTGTTGTTAGGGGTGTGTAGTGGTATGTAGTCTGTAGTTGCAGTTTGTTTAATTAAGAATTTAATTTATCTTTTAAGATACATTTGTAATTTAACTGATTGTAATTTGGGTTAGTTTAAATATAAACTAGATTATATTAAAAAAAAATACACTCAAAAAAATAAAATTGTAAACATTATTTTTAATAGTTTTTTATTTATTGTTTTTTTTGATTTATATTTTAAGGAGAAACAAATATTTATGTCAAACGTGATTCGCTCATTTCTACGATAAAAAACCGTTGAACATTTTCCAAACAATTTTGTTTTCGTAAAAAATATTGTAAAAATAATTTTTTCTTTTTACAAACATTTCCATCCCCCAGTACTGTAAACAGTATTCAGTGCATACCACGGGGGGTGGGCTACCCCTCCCTTCACATCTAGGGGTGGAAAGGATTTGACAAAATCATTGAGAAACGTCTTGATTCGAGAATCGACTGAATATGTGTAAGTATCTCGAAACACAATTTATCAGGATGTAAGAGGGTCACAAATCAAATTGGGCTGATGAATAGTGAATACAACATGTGGATTACATTCTGTCAAACAATATTGGACTGTTGCGATGGATATTTACATTGGTTAATTATATGTCAATTATTATTTTTAATTACATTGCTTGACGGCCACCACGGTGTACGAGTAGTTGTAGACAATGAACTTTTACTATGGAGTTTCAAGTTCGTTTACTAGTGAGATAACGAAACTCAAAAAATTTTTTTTTCAAACCTGGATATTTTGTGATGCTGACTCTTACTTAGTAAGGCACACGATACAGAGGTTCCGGGTTCGATCGTGACAACACAAAAATCAAAAATGATTTTTCTCAAGCCTGGGTAAATTATTAATATATAACTAACTAGAGTTAAATAAAAAATACTTGGTACACTTCCACTTTTATTTATTTTGACCAGTTAGCGCTTTCACCCTGTAACGGGCATCTTCAGACTTCCGTTTACAGGGTGAAAGCGCTAACTGGTCCAAATAAACAAATAATAAAAGTGGAAATGTGTACCAAGTATTTTTTTAATTTAACTTTACTAATTTAGTTATAATATTCATAACTTTATCATGGAATTCCACCAAAAGTAATGTCAATAAAAAATATAAATCAAATCAGCCTCGGTGTTTTGTGACGTTATCTCCCTTTGTCAATTGGGCCTCCTGCCTTCAAAACAGCAGTTAAATATAATTTTAAAAATAAAAAAAAATATCCACATAACGGGAGCGAACGAAGCAAAAAAAGAAGGTGTCTGAGTGCAGTATCCTATGTAGCCCCGGGGGGGGCGGGCCCCCCCCCCATTAGATTATTTAACATTATAGCTATGTTTTCTTTAACACATTTTAGATATCAACTAGGTGCGTGTTTGCATCACCTTGAATTTTTAAAATATTTTATATGTTAAAGGAGATAAATAAACGATAAAAAAATTATACGATACAGACACGCATCTGGTCGATATCTAAAACGTGTAAAAAAAATCATTGCTTTAATGTTAAAATCGAGGAATACGTTTGTATGGGTAAAAGCGGCCGCGAGTCACGTGGTGTGGGGGGGGGGGGGGGGGGGGTGTGGGGGGGGGGGGGGGGGGGGGGCATGGGGGGCTTGGGGTAGACTCTCAAGATAAGATAGTATTTTGTATTTTTATTCTCTCCGACTTTTTATCATAACTACCGCCTATCCCCATGTCGTGGACCCCTTCTTTCTTATTCATGAGAAGGCCAGCTAATCCTGTCAAAATCACCGTCACGCGGGCTTTGTTTTACACCTACGACATCCACACCCCCCAATCATGTCCCCGCTCACATGGGCTTGTTGGGTTCAGGCCCAATGATTCATAAGCTTATTGTTTCCGCTCAGCACAATACTGTACATTCCGTATCTCAGTCAACTAGTACAGTGGCATTGATAGGGTTGACGAGTGATGGGGTGGTGGGGGTGGGGGGGCAGCACCCGGCGGGGGGAGGCCACGGCACCTGGTTGGGGTATACCAGGGTGGGGTGGGGGGGCGGGTGTGGGGGGGGCGAGTGGGGGTGGGGGGGTGAGTTTGTCTAGGTGGGTTTGTTGTTTGTTCTGTCTTTTGTGTTTCTTCTTTTTTTTTATAATAATAATTCTAGATTTTTTTTTTTTTTCAATACATAGTTAAAATTAGTAATAATAATTGTAATTATCGTTTCTATCCGTTTATAAACAAGGTTGCGGTCAGCAAGAAACATTTATTTACAATGTCAGTCATTACATCCCAGATTTTCAATTAAAATTTCATGTGACCGATACCTTGGACTGGTACTGATGCGTAAGATGATCATCTTACCTTCATGTAATAAAATGTTCAAGAATCACTGCACCCGGTGTATACCGATGCGGTTGGGTGCCTATGTCACTTCACCATTAGGTGCGGATAAGGGAAGTTTTAGTGGTAGTTGTAGTGAAAACTGGTTAAAATTATTAGTGGCTTCGAGGCAGTTTGTGGAATCCATTTGCTCCACATAGGGAGCGGATATGGAATGATGATTATAAGTTTTTGTCGACCTTGTATCGACGGTTTTCTTTAGACGTATAATGTCGATAGACGCTTGCATCGACCTTGTACATTTTATATTGGTGATTTTTCCCCTAGAGTTGGTAGGGAATACGATGATGTCACGGCCGGCTTTTTTATTCAAGCAACGGACAGCGATGACTTAGATATAAATGTTTATTTTGCTGTATTTATCGAAAAAGCAATGTTGGTCAAGCCAGAATAAGTACTTCATTTTGCAATGATTATCTATGGCTAGGCCAATATGTAGGTACCCACAATTTTTTTTGTATTCATGTTCCAATGTGGTTCGACTGCATATAATAACTCCGTTACGCTCCTCTAATCAACTGCTTTACTCTGTCATCGCCGCCTCTATATAAGTTTTTCGCTATTTATTTGTGTTTTCCTCGTCATCTGTGTGTGCCATCAAGTTCAGTGTCCATCACCGCCGTCTCCAACTATTGGATTCATCAATTCGTCCGCCGCTTCGCAGTCACGAGGAAGATCAGGGAAGAATCTCAGGTTAGTGGATGCCTTTGCATCTGACTTATCCTGGGTATTTCTTGTATTCATGAAGTCATAACATATTACATAGCGCCCACGCAAACGCCCGCTGTTGGAAATTGGTCTAACAATATAAGCTGTTTAATTTTTGTTATTATCTCTTTAATTTTCGAAGTTATCATCCCCGCCTGGAGTTGGCTATTTACACGCCAATCCATATGTAAATAGCTCGATCCGCAGTATTCCACTCGAGAATCTTTCGTCAATCTGCTAATCCAAAGCAATATTTTTATTTACCGGAAATTTATTTTTTTAACCACCTCAACAGGCCACTGGAGGCCCAATTACAGAGGGGAACAACATGACAAACACCCAGGCTTGAGAAATTAACTTTTGATTTTTTGTGTTCTAACCGGGAATTACGTTGACGGAAAATTAACTTTTGATTTTTGTGTTCTAACCGGGAATCGAACCCGGAACCTCCGTATCGTGAGTCCAGCGTCTTATCCATTACGCTACGGAGGCCACCAATATATCGTGTATATATTATAATTCCCTCCGAAATCCCCTCCAAACGTAACCTCAACAGTTCCATTTCAATATCCTAAACCCGAAACCCCCAAGTTCAAAAGTGAAGAAGTACGCTGGCGTTTTTTTTTATTGTGTCCGTGCCAATTATCGTGGTGTTTCCATAGTTTTCCATTGTACTTCATCCCTCCCTGGTTGTAGTTTGTCATCTTCTCCCGCCCCCGTTGAGTTGCAGCTCTGGTAAATCCTTCTTCCGTATTTACGATTCTCATTCGGACGAAGTTAACAGAGTCTAGCCAGGGCAGAATCATGCCGTATTTTTGAGCTTTGTATTGCCGACGTTTCTTACCAAATTGCAGTGTCCATCTTCAGGTCTGAAGTATGAGTATAGCCTTAAGTGTGATTAAGTGTGAGGAGTTTGTACCGTGTCGTAGTCGGGATCTGTCGGCAACACAAAGCCCACGAACACGGCCTAATAACCCAGAAAAACAATATCTGTATCCTGGGAACATAATAATTTTTAAAATATCAAAGTTTTTATTTTAGCCCACTCTGTATCGTCACGGCATCTTGTACATAATTTAATTCTTATCATCACCAACCAAACTCCTTGAAAACCTATCATTGTTCATAATTAACGAGTCATAATTCACTTTAACTTCTTTAATGGATATTATTTCTGATAGCATTTCGCAGTTAAATTGTCTTGCACAACCCTCCCCAATCATCCCCAACCCCTAACCCCCAGCCCCTAACCCCCAGCACCCCACCCCGCAACCCTTCTCCTATGAAGCGTAAATTACGAATTCCGGATAACATACGACCCTATTTCCGTGGCAATAACTTAATTACAATATGTGCGCACCAACCATATAACCTATTATCTCCCAGTTAAGAATTTTGATTGTGTAGCATCACTTTCTAACAATGTCTTATCTTTGCTGCTTGTTAATTCTACGAAATGGCAAAATAATTGGGAAACGGGAGATTTTCGTGGTTCAGTGAATCGAAGATTCATCTGTTTTTGTTTGGATAAATATTCATCAGCAGGCTTTATAAAATTAGTATTTGTATTTTATTCATATGTATAATAGCCAAATAACGTAATTATTTTGTTTAAATTCCCTTGTTTTTGTTGATTAGCTCAATTTTTTTCTAAGATTCATCTATAATGCTTTTTTTTGATCAACGTAGTCCAATTATTGCACAAAAATTATTGCGATAATCGTTTTCATTCCTCCAGTTTTAGACCATGTTAATTGCAGCCTTTAGAAAGGATCCCGTTAGCTCATAAACGGTTTAGTGATAATACATATAGTTATATTTCACGTACTTGAAAGTGAGCAAGAATGAAAAGTAGGAAGAATCGACGAGCGTGTATAAGAAGAATTTTGAATGTGTAAGAAGCAAAATAAGTGTGCCAGGACTGAGTAGTGTGGCATTCTATCTTATGCCCACATTTTCAGAAAAGTGGCGTGAAATTATGTAGTTATATTATGTTTACTTAGAACTTAGATAACAATCTAATTTTCCAACCCTTTCTACGTTACTTTTCCAATGATTACACCAGCACGCAAACTTCTCTTATTACACGCCTCATATCAATAATCAGATCGCGAATTGTCTGCTGATCATTTTATAAGGCTGAAAATGCAGTCACGATGCAACGTAATGGCCAAAAGTTTGATTCATACGGACGTGTTTCAAATCTTCCATCCTCAGCACCATCTACTGTTCGCTGTATCCAAAGTGTCGTTAAAGAAGATTATTTTGTTGGATAAAATAGCGTTACGATAAAACTTTTACGAAAGTTTTACCATGTTTGAAATATTTTAAGAAACTGTTCATATTTATGTGCGCATATGTCGAAACGTGCTCAAATTTTTAATGGGATTTAAAAATGCTTATTTCATGAACTTGTAAAAGTACATCAATAGTTGTAAAAATATGGCCAGGTGTAAAGAAAAATAAACTATTCTAATGTCAAAACCTTTTTCGTAACTAAACCAAATTTGTGTTTTTTTACTTAATTACGTTAAAATCCCGATCCTGTCTTGTGTGTGTCCACATTTTATTCTAGCTGTCTTAGCTTTACCAATTTAATGTTCTGTCACTGATTTTTACTGCTTGTTATCCCTATTATGCTTATTTATGTATTTAAAATGGATTTTTTCCGTAAAATGTCATTTGCGCATTGAACCAAATATTTGATAACCATACCATCGTACCATATCCGCTCCGTATGTGGAGCATATGGATTCCACAAACTGCCTCCATGCCTACCGAATTACCTAATGAGAGTAAGGTTATATTTTTTGTTAATCACATTAAAATTTTACCGCCTAAAATCTTGCCTTCTTATTAATGTAGGTATATTTTAAGATACAAGGTATCAATGCAGTGCCCTATGCTCCATTGGGTGCGGATAAGGAGAAAAAGTAAAGCAGAAGTATATTTTGACGTACTATTATTAAGGTGGAAATGCAAATATTTTACTTTATTTTAAATTAATGGACGTCTTATCTTTTACTACGTTGAATATTTCGTTGATGTAAATACTTCCATCTTTTATTATACTTTGCAACCATACTTTGTTTTGCTATTATTGAAAATGTAGTTTCTTTGAAAGTTTACGAGGAGATCAAAAATGGTGCTGAATACACTTTCCAACACTTAACTTCATCGCTTTGTTGAATGCAATGTCAATTTATCACTTCATAACATTTTATATCGGATAAGTGTAAAATTTTGATGTCACACTTCTTCAGAACGATACTTTGACAACCCATCCAGTCAAACAACATAATTTCATGAAAAGTGACAACGAACGAAAATCAGAAGAAGCATGAGCAAAAATACAACGTTATTCAACAAGGTAATTCAGTCACTAAGGTTTTCAATGTGTGCAAGGAGAGTAATTTGTTAATGAATGTGGAAAAGTCAAATGTGATGCTTTTTGAAAGAAATGTGAATATGACCGTATGTTATATTATAATAAATGGAGACAGATTGAAGCAGGTTGAAGAATTTGTATATTTGGGAAGTATGTTTACAGAGATGGAAATGCGGATAAGGACATTGAGAGAAGGGTTAGTGCCGGAAAACACAGTTAATGGTGCCTTGAAATCGATAGTGGCAAATAAGAACGTATCGAATGTATGTTGGGGGGCGGCGGTGTCTGGATGTTGGGGGAAGGGGTTCTTTGGTTCGCTCAGGACGCTGTGTTGGTTCTTGGTAGGGCTGGGCTTGGTGTTGGCCTGCGGGGCGATGTTTCCGGACAAGGGGGAGTTGGGGCGGTTGTTGTTGGAAAAGGAAAAAAAAAGTAAGGATGAAAGTAGAACTCGAGTGCTTTTAAAAATCATGCGTTTCTGTTCAGGCGAACGTGTGCGTGGGGTTTTATAAGAATGTGTATTGGATAGGTCGTACAAATGTCGAAATTAGAGCAGAGTGCAAGGTGAGATATAAGCAATTATCGACAAAATTAAGAAAGGGCATTACGATGGTTTTTTTGGTTCATTGTGGAGGGCGAATGATATGATGTAAGAACGGCTTAAAAAAAGTATAAAATGCGAAACCGGCGGGGAAGGCCGAGAAAGGAAAAGATAATACTCCAAATTGGCATTGTACGTGTAAGTAGGTGATTTGTATAAATATTGTCGCGTTAATTCGGCGTATGTGCTTTGTCGGCTTGAGAGTTGATGATTTTGTATGAATGTAGAGATAGCCATAAGGATGTACTGTTCAGGACACTGAGTGGTATAGGTTCTGTAGCGTTCTATCCTCTCGCTACCATTACGGGGAAAATGGCGTGTATGGTTAGTTTTGTTAGTTGTTTATTCAGTCATCATCAGAACTACGGAACGGAAGTACCTGATTAGCGAGAATGTACGGGTATCTGGCGGCCTATCGATTCACTTGTTGCAAGTTGTATATTTTGTGGAAACATAATCGCGCCACTTATGGTTGTTTGATGATGATTTATAATTGTCATGTGGTAAGTAAGGTGAATGGTAGGGTAAATGGTTAATTAATAACGTCCATTTCTGGTGTGTTGGTTCGATTTTTAATGAACCCAGAATAAAGGTCATTGGTAGGTATATAATTTTCGTCGAATTTTTATGTTCTTTGTTGTTCTAATGGTTATATTTATTTTTTAAAAGGTCTAATTATTTTTCTTTTAAAGGGAAAGGTTTCGGTAAAAAGTTTGATACGCCTCACATCCTAGTTTTGCCATAAACATTCTTTTGCTGTTCCACATATTTCAGACATCTTTCTCAATGGCACGAACGCTTTTTTTACGACTTATTGTTTTGTGTCCAGTTCATGTCTTAATTGATAACACACTATTATTATATGAAAGAAGAAAAAAGTATTGTACGCGAGGAAGATACCGTATTTTTCAAAAAAAATAGACATCGATTAATTTTTTGTAAATTAATCCGGCCGGTGTTTTGTACCTATGATTGTAAATGGATCGTGTCTTACTCAATTTTAGATGACTTTGATTATTTCAAAGATAATTCCCCCTCATATATTATTAATTGCGAAAATGCTATATTATTATAATGAAACCCCGCATAACCGTAATTTCGTTATCCGCTCTATTTCATGTACTTCAGAAAGCATTAATTTCTATCTTGGAAAACTATGCGGATAATTACTTATTACGTTGGCGTTAGGGGATATAAGTCCTCCTCTGATGTTTTGGCTTTGTTATTATTGGAACTTTTTGGGTTGGAATCAAATTAGGCATTTTCTGTTTTACAATTTTTTTATCCACGTAATATTTCATGTTCCGCTGGTTGATGTACACCACGGATTCTGATGTGGTTTCTGAATATAGGGGAATTTTTTTGTTATGAGGGGGATACGGCATTTAGTGGTGTCATGAGACATTTGGGAGGGTTTGTTTGGATTAGTTAGCGGTCTGTACGTCTTAAGGTAAAATGGACTGTTTTGATGACGCACCATTTTTCTCTACAGGCATTTGTTTTATGTGTTAAATGTTTAATACATTACGCACCTACACAATCAAATCACGTCATAGCATTTAAAAAAATAAAATCGATTAATAATTTTTTTTTAAATTCGTAGACATTTTAATCACTCTAGTTCAAGTTAAAAAAAAAACGCATTTGTTTGTGTTCTATAGATACAACATATCCAATACAACATTTTGGGCTGTGTTCAAAACTACTTGTACATCAAACACTGGATTTATTCCAAGACGGGTGTAGATATATATTTTATTATTTTTTATATCTCCCTACAGAGATTGGGTATAGTTAATGTATAAAAATCCTGGTTTCCAAATATAGTAAGTCAAATAGAATTGCACAGTTTATCTGCTGGCGATTAGAGTAGAATTAATTTAAACTCGGTTCAGAGTCTTATCCTCAGTAGGACTCATGTTATGGTTTCTTATTTATGTCTTAATATTAAAATAAATATTAAATAAAAAAAAATATATTTAAAAAAATTACAAAATACAAAAAAAAAACAATTAAGTATATTTAAGTAATTGTTGCTATATAAATACCTTAAACTTTCAATATCTATATTTCTGGCATCTGATGGAGCTATTATACGCGCTGGTGATAATGTGATTCTCGTGATTCAGTTTAATAATTTATATATAAAAAATCAAAAATGTTTACCTGGTGTGGATATTCGCCTTATAATGCGGATGGGGGGGGAGGTTTGTTGTTAGAAACGTTAAAGGTGGCCCACTTTAACCCTGCCAATGATAGTTTCAATAAGCACTTGTAAAACGCTTCGAATATCAATATTCCCTTAAATTTGATAAGTATTTTTACCTCATCTCTATTGGGATATGTAATAATGAAATTTATACATTAAATAATTTTTTTACTATATTTCCATAGGATGGGAAGGTAGTCTAATTAATGTTTGGGGTAAAAAAAATTGACACAATCAGGTAGTTTTTTGCAGTTTTAAAGTAAATAAACCTTCTTACATAAACTTCCACTACTAATTACACTTCATAGTTTTCTACTTAATCTTTAATTCTTTTATTTAAGTTCTCAAATAGTAATAAATAATACTTTTTACCAAAACCTCGACATTAATGAAGTGCTCATGTTTCCGAAGCTTTGGAGGGGTACTTAGTTAAGTATTTTTATGTTTGTATTGGCTCTAAATTGACGGTTGATTTGCTGTCTCAGAATTTAGTTTTCAAGCAATACATCAGAAACTTTCTCCGCCGATTTTAAATTGCAAAGTTTTATGCGGCTTGAATGTTTTAAAACTAATTTGGGAACAGGCTTCTTTGTTTGAGAATACCACTAAGTAAGTAATGATGCTATATTTTACCTATGGATAGTTTGGCAGTTATTTCTAATTCATGTAATATTTTGCAAGGTAATTAAGCGTTTCAATTGATTTTGGTAATATTTAAAAACAAAAAACAAAAGTAATTTTAACATTTACGGCGAATTGTAAGAATATTTTTTATTGACTGTTTTGATGAAAAATGCTATTTTTTATGTAATATGTGCCGCAAAAGATAGCCAAGATTTGTAAATAATAAAGTTTATACCATCAAAAATTTTATTTGCCCTTTTGCAAAATTCAACAAAAAAAACTTTTATTTTAATTTTTTAAATCATTGCATTTTTAACATTTTCTTATGAAATGAATCGTTTGAAATGAATTTTCTTATGAACGAATAACAAACCCCAATTTAAAATCTGTTTTCATTTTTATTATATTATTTATTTGCAGTGTATACATTTTAAAAAAACATTTGTGTATATACCTACTCACAGATATACAGGAAAATGTGTATATTATACATAACATAAAATAATATTTACGACATCTTCATTTTAACGAACTCTTTCATGCAACTTAGTTTCATCAAAGAGCAATCCTTGGTTTTTTCGTCTGTGAAAGATAAAACTGTTTTCTAGCGCTTCCGATGAGAAATGTTAATGGAGTGTTTAATAAATTTTCTTAGAAGAAATGATGGCCATTAGCCGCCACTGGAGAGTATTAACCGTAAACTTTGTGCTTTTCAAATTAAACGCTTTCTTTTTTCAGTTTTCAATGCCATGGGGAGAAATATTAGCAGACGTTGTCCAAAGTAACATCACTTCGTTACTGAGCAGCTTGTAATTTTTTTCTGTACTTTTCGGCACTTTAACTCCTAAAAACTCTCACGTTCTTTTAAACTACTGCAGTAAATCAAGACGTTTTTTTCTTAAGATGGTTTTTTTCAAAAAAATCTAGAAGTGAACGCAAACTCGAGTATCAGTTTCTTTAGGACGTAGAATTAAAAAAAAGGGATTCAATACCCACCTTTCTAAAAAATAATCAAAGTTTAACTGTTACTCCTTTATTGACCAAGTTTGATCCTTTGTGGAGCATGTAAATATTACTAGAATCCTCCAGGAGACTCTCACCGGTAACACTCTCATGTCAGTCCCGCAACTCTCAAAGTAGGCTTTATTCTTCTTCTTCTCTCACCGCGTTAGCTCCTATGTGGAGCATATGGACCTAGATCCCTCCAGGAGGCCTGACCAGCCCGCATCTATCAGCTCTGCCGTGGCGGTCATCAGAGACCCTATCCCGCATCATCATCTATCAGCTTGCCTTTATCATATAAAATACGTTTTTATTTTTGTAGCAATTACGCACTTGTACATAATTATAATCAACTTCTAATTGAATGACTTCAAAAGAATGTTTTTATAAGCAAAACAATTATTTTAATTATTACAGTCACTTTCCACAGGTGCCAATGTCTCTGTTGTAACTTTATAATGCCCTGAAGATAATATAGAATTACTAAAGACAAAACCGCTAGGTATATTTAACAAGTCAGTAATGAATTTGAAGTCGGTTGTATTAAGCAAATCAAAGAAATGATCTGTTTACACTGCAACCGACGCTTCCTACCGTGTTTGTGCAAAGCGGGTATGATACAGAGCAATATTGTACCGTAAACTTACCCTTCTACGATCATCCTTCCCATCTGGACTAAGGGTCTACAGTACTGTCCTACTTAGGACATCCTACAACAGTTTGTCCGGAACAGATTCATTAGTATTCATTGAGGCGAGTGACGTAATCCGATTGCCAATCTCACACTTGTCATAAGCAAGGGGGGTCCCACAGCGGGTAAATTTCAAAATATTTATTATTATGCAAATTGTGATACCTTCTTGAAATGGATCTGAAATTTTAATTATTCAAATATGTTTCCAGCCTCTAAGGACCTATCTAAATCTACTTGCTATAATAGATACTTAATTAAGATTAGTTAACAACTCAAATTCAAATAAGTATTTTTATATCACTTTCATTTATTTACACTTATCGAATATTCAAATTTATTCTATATTTTATTTTAAAGGTCTTTAATACTTAGTGTACCAACGCAGTGCCCTATGGAGCACATACACAAAATGTTACCGGAAAAATGGAGTAGTTTTGTCTTTTTTCGGAAAAGAATAATAAAATAAAAACTGCAAGTTAATTCCCTAGAATTTGATGTGTTCTTTGATTACTAATTTGGCACCACTAGCTATCCTTAAAACTGAGAAAAAAGTTAATACGAGGGCTTTCCTTAAAATCTCTCGAAGTAGATAAATATGTAGGTATGTGATAATTTATACTAAGTTTTGTGGCAGTCAATAAAATTAATCCGTATACTTATCCTATCCATTTCTCTTTTAAAATGTCAAAATTTTTAACCTTAGTCTTGGGTGAAACCTTCTGACATATTATCTATTATACAAATGTGATAATAGTACATGTTTAACTTGTAAAATTTATAGCACAATAATGTAGTATGTGAGTTTTTTCGATTTTTTATATTTAGCTAAATAATGTAGTGAGTAAATTTACACATTCGAATTCATACGTTTACCTACGCTACATTTTTGTACAAGACATCGGGTATAATGTAATACAAAACCCGATGTCTTTCTTCGCTGTCTTTCCGTGTGGTTTCTGACTTAAGCAGCCGTGACAAACGTCTGACGAGGGTGTCAAGTCAGCTGTCAACAGTCAGACAGTAACACAGCAGACATCAGACGGGCTTGTCTCCCGCGATACTTCCTCTAATTGTTTCATTTCCATCCCACAGAGCCGGACGACCAAAGTTACCCTGTTCCAATGTTACCCCACCCTTCCCTACTCTGGTGGAGATGCTGATACCGAGTTGTCGGATGAGAGCATTCCTTGTTTAGTGCTGTTGCCTATTTTGGAATTAAAATTTGATTCGAAATTCAGACTTGATTTGGCTCAATGAATCTTGATGTAGTTTGAATATGTTCAATATGTTATTAATTTATTTACATGTTATGAGAATCTTATGAAATTAAACATAATTTATGACACATATCTTAATATATGTAGACGTATAAAAAAGGGTAAGTATAATTTACTTTTTTATTCTTTTTTATAATAGTGTGTTTTATAACGCCTACCATAAATAGTATAATCTTTTTTTATCAATTGAAGAAACGTAGTATCAACCACCAAAGGTAAGTATAGGTATGTACTATTTTAAGATTAAATAAATATATAAAATACATATCGCGGGTTCGATATTTTGGGGGTCAACACGAAATATTATTTATTTCATTTTATATTCCTTCAGAGATGAGGTAGATTTTTTTTTTCAAATTCAAGAATATGGATATTCGAGCGTTTAAAAGGCTTATGGCCTTTCATTGGCTGGGTTTAGTGGCCACTTTATGTACTACAACATTCCCCATTTCGCTTATCAGCGAATATCAACACCAGGTAACATTTTTTTTGATTTTGTATAAATGTTCAGAACCCAGAATCATCCACCAGCGAGTTGATAGCTCCATCTATGCATTTTCAAATGTGGTTTTCACATCAGTATTTCATGTATGATACTTATACTGGTGCTGAAGTCTAAGACTGATCATCTTGCCTTCATGTAACGAATTCGGTGTACGGAATGTGCCCTTTTGCGCCATATGCATAATTAGGTGTGGATAAGGGAATGTACTAGTAATTGACATGGTTACTTTGGGTTTTCATAAATAATCAATGCAATCAATAGAGATTAACGCTTAACATTCACTTAAAACCTATTGTTTTCTGATATTCGCTTAATATCAGATAAGTATGCTTCTAAAATAATTTTCCATAAAATTCTATTGAATTGTTTCGCGAATGCTTATCTCAAAATCTCAGTTACAATACCTAGTGCATCTGAGAACGGTTTGGCAATCAATATTCATGAAGCCATTCCCGCGAATACATTACTATATTCATGCATTTCTAATACACGGTTTAAGCGTCTTGTCTGTTGCACTTCAGGAGAAAATCTCTTTAAAATTTCTCCTTACGGGCAAAATAAAGTATATAAACCATTCCAGAAAACTCATAACGAGTATTCAGGCTGTGTACTAGGAATAAACTTGGTCCGTCTGGCAAACTTAATATCCCACAGGAATCAATGGCAATTTTGCAACGAGCCTTGAATAAAATGCGGGAAAATGCAAAATATATTCATTTTTTGAGAAGGCACTTGTAATCCACTTAAACATACTCCGTGAGCTAGAAAATGAGACGAAATATTTGTATTCATCAAAATAATTATTCCGAATTCCTCGGAGGTATTTTATATGGAATTAAGATTCGACAAATAATATGGTAATTTGAACTTTGTGTATTACGGAGCAAATATATTCAAATTTTTATTATTCTTTAAATTTACATATTTGCATTTTATAGAATAGTAATATTTACTATTACTTCATGCTTCCCCTTGTATCTACCTGATAATACAAAGATCATAGAATGGTCTGAGTTGGCGTCATCTTGATCGTAAATTGTGATAGTAGTAAATCGATTTGTCTATTATATATTATTATGCTCGTTTAGAGCGATGTGTTTGTTTCAATTCAAGGAATGAAGACTTACATAATATATAGGTATTATTGTCTTTTGAAGTGTAATTGATCCATTTATTAACGAGTTTATGGTACAATTTCAAACGCTCTCAATAAAACTGTATTGTAATCATATATTATCAATGAGTTACATGATGTAATCGTATTTATACATAAGAATATCGTGACTGACGTGAGTTTAAGCTTGGTTTAAACTTTGAGAAAAAGCACGTTTTAAACAAGTTTCAAATTCAATATTTTGGGCGTGTTCAAATACTTGTACACAAATCTGGATTTTATCCCAAGACGGGAGTAGGTATATATTTCATTTTATATTCCTACAGAGATGAGGTAGAATTTTTTCAGATTCAGGAATATGGATATTCGAGCGTTTACAGAGCTTATGGCCTGTCATTGGCTGTGGATATTCGCTAATAAGCGCAATGTGGAATGTTGTAGTACGTAAAGTGGCCACTCAACCCAGCCAATAACAGGTCATAAGCCCTGTAAACACTCGAATATCCATATTCCTGAATTTGAAAAAATTCTACCTCATCTCTGTAGGGATATAAAATGAAAAAAAGTTTCAAATTGTTTAAATGTGTTACTGCCAGAAGAAAACAATATTTCTACTATAAGGAGTTTAAGATACGGTGAATCATAGTATACTTTTTAAAAGCGTACTTTATATTATTTTTATAACATCAAATGAATAGTCATTATGTAAAGTGGACAGTAACACCAATGTCCATAATCCCTTAATTCTGATGAGGTTGGTACTTCATCCACCCCCTGCATTTATTTAAATTCGAAATAAAACCTTATCTCGCCACTCTGCCAGTCAATTCTGACAAAAGCTTTGCAATTTAGAAATCAAATTTAGAAACAAAAAACCCTTTTAGGCAAATGACCCTCAGTTACCCAATTGAGTTTTGGATATTCTTTTGTAGTTAGTATGGAATTCTCGATCGTTTATCACGTCACCCACAAGAGTCTTCTGAACGTATGAATGTGTATCAAAACGTTTGAAATACCCCCTCCCTTTTATACAAATTGTACGCAATTATCGCTCGAATGACCGGGCGGACGATTTATGCAAAAGCACATGTGTGTGTTACTTAGAGAATCGCTTTTATATTTGATTTGTGATAAGCATACTATGAATATTACTAAAAGGATATTTTTAGGAGTGCATTGTAAAGTTCTGTTATGGAATTTAAAAAAAACGAAGTTGGTAGATAATTCTAGGATTAGTGTAAAACAAATTGTCAACGATAAGCTCGAAGTGCGAGGGATTACCGCCAAAAGTTTTAATGAATTTAAAAGGTTTCCAATTTGTACATAAGCCGAGGAAGAAGGCTTAGAATAACAGATACTTTATAATGAATTGAAAATAATACATGATTACAATTTTCATATAATATTTTATAGATACGTTACTGTAACACAATATTTTATTTTAACATAACACTTTGTTGGAATAAATATAACTTGCTTACCCTTTGTCGTTGATTTATATTTTATATGCCCCAAGCATACCATTTCATTTTGATACTTTTCACTTTATATTCCACAATAATTCAAAACAAGACACCCTTTCGCATTATCGCTACTTTACCGAAATATAATCCAGTTTCCCTCACATGTTCAAATAAATAAAATAAACTCACGAGTCTGTTGTCTATTAATTTTTCAGGGAAGTTATCGAAGCGTGAACTGGGGCAGGATGCGCCACCCTTTCTACTCCAGGTCCCCCTCGGGCCTCGCCCTCCCTGCCCCGCGCCGCTTTATGATCAATGGTTATGGCACATAAATTAAGGAATTCAGCTTAAATTCTGTACATTTATAACAAGAAATCTCTTAGCGGGGCAGAATAACGAAATATGACGTCGTTTTATCGGATACAGCTCATTCTAAGACAAAAATAAGATAGATATGATATATATATCGACGCCTCCAACGTATAATATCGTAACCCACAAAATGCGATTTTACAGGAAGAGCATTTGAGAATATTTTCGTTCATATGCATTGGTTGTAGATACGACAAATTACGCCCCAAAAAAGCCCTTATAATTGGCAAAATATTTTTTTTGTTTTTGTAGAATTAAAGATATAGTGTGTACAAATGTCGAAATTAGAGCAGAGGTGCAAGGCTGAGATATCGCAAGCATTATCGACAAAATTAAGAAAGGGCTTTTACGATGGTTTGGTCATGTGGAGCGAATGAGTGATGAAAGAACGGCTTTAAAAGAAGTTTAAATGCAAGTGTGCCTGGATGTAGAAGCCGCGTAATCCTACGGAAGGCCGAGAAGATGGACATGGTTGACCAAGTACGTCATGTACAATTGAATGTGGTCATGAAAAAAATAAAGTCGGAATTAAATCGGCGTATGTGCTCATGAGAAGATGTATGAATGTAGAGGAAGCAAAGGAACTCTGTCAGGACAGAGTGGTATGGCGTTCTATTCCTCTCTGCCTACCCCCTACGGGAAATGGCGTGATGGTTTGTTAGTTAACTTTAAATGAGATTTTTTCCAATTTTTTTGTTATGTTCCTACTTTAGCAGATAATGTACCAATAAGGGTGATTGTTCCGTATAATATCAAGGAACATTGTGATTGCGTCGGTAACTGTTATCGTTTTTCGAGAACATTTTGGATATTTTCTAAGTGTGCATTTCAATAATCCGTGAATTAAAAATTAAAAAAGAACATTTAAAAATATGCATTACCTATATTTTTCGTACGTGAAAATTATGTTTACCAATGCATATGGTGTACCAATGCATTACCCTATGTCCTATACACTATAAGGTGAGGATAATGAAAAAAAAAGTAGTAGCACAGGGATCTCTACTATCTATTTTTGTAGGTCATTGTTTGAATCTGAGAAACGATTTTATTGTGCGAGTCTTTTGTTATTTTTTACCTCTACTAACTTTGTCAATAGTTTAGATCAAGTGTATAGCTTTAAATAGCAGACTTCTGAGTTTTGAGAATAGGTGTCTTAGAAGAATTTTAGATGTGCGGTGGTTTGACTTTGTAAGGAACACAGAGGTGAGGCAACGGACACAGCAACCCTTGGAATCTACTGTCATCCGGCGAAGGCGTTTCGGCCGGCTAGGCCATATACTACGTATGCCTCCCGAGAGCCATAACCATGCTTGCCTATTTTACAAAGCATCGGGTTCTCGGCGTCCTGGTCGTCCACTGTTGACGATTCGTCGGCAGTTTGCGTCAGAGCTGCGGGACGTGGACTTGACTTTGGAGGATGCACGGGAGCTGGCGGCCGATCGCTTGGCCTGGAGGCAGTTTGTGGATTCCACATCTCCACATAGGAAGCGGATATGGTATGATGATGATGATGTATAGCTATTTCTTTATATCGCACTTATGTACGTTTTTCTAGTCTGAACGTTCCTCAAAATCTACCCTCGCCACCATCGTTATTCGATTGGCAGCCAAGTCATAACTGACATATTCCTGATTTACACTCGTACATAGCCAGCTAATTGGGTTTTGTTTTTTAAAAGCGACGTATTAAATATAGCCCACTCATGACAAAAGGGTTTGCTCGTTCATGTCTCCATATAAACATTCCCTTTTATGACGTCATTACATAGTCGGGGGTAATGCAATCCCTGTTTGTGTTTTTATGCGGCTAATGTTTTTCCCGCCAAATATGATCAACCAAGGGTTATTTAGGGGTTACGTTTTCTCAGATAATTACTGAGGGCTAAGTCAGAATTACGATAACGGATATTATCTACCGTAATTTCATTTGCTTACTAAACTTTATTACATAATCCAAATACCGGTTAGCAGGAACGAGTATTTACGAGTTGCATAGAATCAGTTGCTTTTATATATAGTATTTTGTAAATATTACATGATAATTTGTTGTTTAAAAATCCCGCATTAATTAAGTGAACAGTGTTGAAAACAATCTGATTTTTAGGCTGTTTTGATAAATTACATAAGAATAAATAAATTCAACTTATTCAACAATGATAAATTGTTTGTACAGATACGGCAACGCACGACGCGCGACGGGGTAAAGAAAAAAAATTGCCACTAAAGTTTCCACCACATGAGACAATAGGGAAGCGTTATTAATTTTTGGATTCCGTAATTTTTTGTGTGAATAGTAATAAATATTAGATTTTTTTCTGTGAAAAATAAAAAAAAATTAATTGAAAGATTTCTTGTAATAAATATTTAAAAACGGATTGACCACAAACGAATGCTTTAAAAGCACCCGTGTCCTAAGCGCACAAAAAGGGTCGTACTAAATATAATATTATAATTATAGTTGATGGGTGAAACCAGAGAAGTGGCTTTGTACTTTTTTCTATTTTAGGCGCTACTTACATCAAAACTTGGTTAAAATATTATTAGACGCATCCTACCATATAATGACCTGTTTTGGCGGGAAATCGCGATTACGAAATTTTAAATTTAATTACGGTGATAATAATGATAACGAAAATCCGAAAAACAATTTTCGTACCTAATATATAAATCACCATCTAAAATAGTGTTTTTTTTTTTTTTTTAATCGACCCGTTGTCCATTTACGTACCAATAAGGTGCCCTAGACACCATTAGATATGCAAAGAGAGGGAAAATAAATAAATAGTTAAATTTGTTAAACGATTTATAATTTTTAAATAACCTATAAAAATATTTCAGATTTATCAAATGTTTCAATAATAAATAGTGAAAACGAAATGTTTCAATACAGTTTTATTATGAAACGATAAGAACTTAGAGTAAATAAAGTATTTTGAACCGTAATACGATTGAGCTTTTATTCTAAACAATAAAATGGTATTCTGAAAGGAACACTCTTGAATTTAATTGTCCTGGATAAAGTTTTGATTTGTTTTCGTTGTGTAAAGTCTGAATATTGTTTTCCGATTCGGTCATTCAACTCCTTATCTAAAGCTCTTTGTCTAGAATGTTCCCTGTATAATAAAGCGGTTTGCTCTCTCCTATGCACAATTCTATATCCGGATATACTTTATAAAGGCTTCGTACAAACAAATAACCATATGCACGTATATTTCACAACAGTCTACATCAATACACCTACATTTAAATTAGAGTTTATACTGAACTTCACATTTTTAAATTTATGGATCCATATACCTACATAATATAATTGGTCTGTATGTGACCGCTAAAACTGTTCAAACGGATTGTTTGACCAATCGAGGTATAATGTTCGCAGAATATATTTATTCTCCCGAGAGGATGGTTTGTAGATGGTTGAATTTAAAATATTTGTTTTAATGAAATTAATAAATTCATATTTTGATTTTTCGAGACGGGTTGATGTTATTCAGTTTTGTTTGTGTTTTATAAATTTTATATTTTATTCTTGGCCCGCCTTGTAATCTAGTGTAGAAATTTTATATTATACAACAGACGTCCAACCATTTATATATTTATGTGTGAAAATGTGTACTTAGTATATATAATTCAATTACCTATCTGTTGGTTAAGGGATGGGAAACATGATCAATATCAGCCTCAGAGATAGTTGAATTTATTACAACCATCAATTATTCCCTATATTCCTAATACGATCGTAAACAAATCAAATCCTTTCACTAATATACGCTTCTCAGGATCGAGGCAACCTTAATAAAAGTCACGTACTGGAAACATCCAATTTTAAGGCAAATATAGCCAATTTTTCAATCGTGGAGAAAATGGTAAAATATTTATTGAGAAATAAATCACACCAATAGCCAACGCATAGCTGCAGTAACATCCCCTGATAATAATACTCTAGACTTTTTACGACTGGTCAATGAAATAAAAATCACGTACAGAGGACGAGTGGTCAGCCATCCCTTTCCCACCAATATTGATATTCCTTACTTTATTACGTCATCAACATAATATTACTACGAATGTGTTTTTACGGAATAAAGTACTATCATTTGTTAGCAAATGGATACCGATATATTTGTATACATTCCATATCCTTATTTCATTTGGGGGAGCTTTAGAAGCATATTTTGTTGCTCTGTACGGTTTATAAGGATAAAATCACATTTTGACGTATTGTAACATTTCGTTGGTTTATTTATCTCCGGAATTATCTCATCAAATTTTCTATGTTCCTCGACTTTGACAAATTTTGGAGTCGTTCGAGCATTACTTAAGGGTCGATTTTTTTGTTCAAAACATATTTATCTGTACTTATTTTTCATTCTTAAATATTGCGTTATAACAAAGTGCTGTTGTACATTTTGTCAGAAAATAATAAATACCCGCATCAGATACTTTTGATAATTTTGCAATATTTTTTTTACGAAGTCAATACGTCAAAGTTTATCTACAAATGTTGTATTTAGATATTGAAATTTGCAATAGTTGGTTATATTTTAATTCCACGTACAAAAGTATTTCATATTTATTCGTAAATTGCAATCCACATATTTTTATATTCCATGATAAAGGATTATAACAATCCCCTTTGCTCCGCCCTCCACGAGGGGTGGTAAAAACATTCCCTTATAATGCATACCATCTGCAAATCTCGAATTTCTCATCGCATTCTTCCATTGGAGAAATCTGAAAAATTCGTTTAGAATTCTAAACAGGTGGGATCTTCATATTTCACGTGTATCTACAGATACAGACTTTGAGTACTACATACAGTACTGGGTGAGGTATATGAGGAATGAGAAAACTATATTATTCCTATTTTTTATATGCATAATGCGCATGTGGGAATCACTCAGACAAAACTCCAAAGTGCTATCAGTCTTTATTTATCAAAAACTTTTATAACTACGATATCGCAAGTTCATAAAAAAATAGCAAGTCAAACTTTGTTGTTGTTTTCTTTATCCTTGTTGGTTTTGAACATTTAACTATAGTTTGAATTTTCTAGGATGAAAGTAAATTGAGTGTAGTTAAAATGTGATATCTCAGGCAAATGTGTGGTAAGACTATGTATGATAGATGTACAAATGTCGAAATTAGAGCAGAGTGCAAGGCCGAGATGAATATTATCGACAAAATTAAGAAAGGTCTTTTACGATGGTTCGGTCACGTAGAGCGAATGGACGATGAAAGAACGGCTGAAAAAATATATGATGCGACTGTGCCTGGATGTAGAAATCGAGGAAGGCCGAGAAAGACACGGCATGATCAAGTAAAACAAGCGCTTGAATGTGGGCATGTAAGAAGTCGGAATAATCGACGTGCGTGCATGAGAAGATGTGTGAATGTGAAGGAAGCAAGAGAAGTGTGCCAGGACAGAGTGGTGTGGCGTTCTATCCTCTCTGATAGTTAGATAGTTAGTTAAATTTGAAAAATCGTTTTTTTTTCGCTAAAATTACGAAGCTTATAATATGACAGGTTCTTTTTTATATCCAAAACATAATTATTAAATTAAATATTGTAAATTTTTAAAAATACTTCATAGTTCATTGAACTCCGTTATATTGAATATACATGTTTCTCTGTATTATGTATTCAGATAAAAAGACTAAGCAAAATTCCAAACAGTATAGGAAAACTCCTAAACAAACTTTGCAAGAAACTGGAATAATTCCCTCAGCAAACATTTACAATACGTGTGGGTAAATCACGTCCAAAAAAGACATCTCTACTCCTCGGTGTATCGAAGTATCATAAGGATTATAAAGGGAAAATAATAAATACATAGGTGCTCGTTAAATACATCCAGAATAAAAATAAAGAAATAATAAGAAGATTCTAATTTTTCTGATTACATTTGGTAAAAAAGGCGTGATCATTTAGTCAAATATCCTTTTCGCTCCAAAATAGTACAATATTCTATTCATTTCTAGAAAAAAATATTTAACTTTCGCAATTCTTCACAGTTGTTATCAAGATACATATCAGATAAAAGTTAAATATTCCTCATTATATAGTTTTGCAGTAACAAAGATCCGATCAAATCCGACAAATCCGATTAAAGAAAAAATATATACAGATTTCAATATGATATATAAAATCAACCAACACGAGCTCATTCTAGACGAGAAAACTATATATCGTGAGCGTTCAGGCAGAAATCACTAACTCCGTTATACAATATTCTGACTTAAATTTCAATTTGTAGAAAAAGTAATGAAATTGAACACTCAAAAGTAACTTTCTCCACTTATTTAGTACACAATGTAAATATACGAATCAAATAAAAATACATTGAAAGTAAAGATTTGACCACACTTTTGAGCACAGTAAAAACACCAACATTGATTATTTTAAAAAATAATCAATGTTTGTGTCTCAGTGCCCACGATATTATAAATCAAGAAAAGAAAAATTAAAAAAAGAAAATTAAGCACATTTAAGTTTATATTTTTAATATAAGATTTTTGTTTTCAAAAACCTACCATACTCATAAATAAGCCCAATCAACTATATACATAAATCTAAAAGTATTTAAAAAAAATATTTGTACTAAGTAAACTTAGACTATTACTATTATAATAATTATATATCAACTTGTAGAGAATCCCTTGACATTAATATTATAATTCGAGGCGTAAACTACATTCCATAACTTTGTATTATATTAGAAATAAGTACCTACCACTGGTATAATATTATTCTCGTTATCACGTGCAACTTGCATTGCATATAAACTACGCTTTACAGGAATGCAATTATGGTCTCTTTGGGATGCAGTAGTTTGTCGTTTAATCGCCGCTTAGTCGCCGTCTCTGAGTCCAGAGATCACCGGTTCGAATCCCCACCCCGCCAAGACTCGATTCCTATTTCCAAGGCACAAGGCGCCTAGGCTTTATTAATAAAGTTATGTCAAGATAATAACGATGTGTTATCTCTTATTTGAAATAAATGAGTAACTGTTTAACTTTGTTTATATATTTAAAAGCGCTATGGGCGCTAAAAGTAAATAAATAAAATAAAATAAATAATTAAAATGGTTATGAAATTAAACAACTTTTGTTTTAAACTACTTTTTTATTATTTAACACTCCAACCGGTTTCGGAGACACTACTCCTTCATCAGGGATTTATTTATATATATATTAATTCTTCAACATTTTAAGTTAGCGACTTATTACTTTATTTTAAATTATTTTTATACAAATCCCTGATGAAGGAGTAGTGTCTCTGAAACCGGTTGGAGTGTTAAATAATAAAAAAGTAGTTTAAAACCAAAGTTGTTTAATTTCATAATTATGGAAAACTACAAAGTGAGTGCTACAAACATTGAGTTAATTAAAATGGTATTCAAAAATTTAAATATTTATGTGCTAATGTTTAATGATTTCTTTTTTCTTAAATATATATATGCATATATATTTAAACATTTATTGCAAATTTAAGAGCTTAAATTTACGAGACATCTAAAATTAAATTAGCCCTAGCAGTATTTTTTATTCGTTTTAAAGTTTTCAGTAGCAAAATTTTTAATAATCCGAAAAATTGACAAATCTCCTTTGAATCTTTTCAAATGTACAAAAATCCATCAAAATATTTTAATGAGATATTTTGTAAGGCAATACAAAAAAAAACTTTTAAAAAAAGCTTTGTGCAAAATACCTGGTTATGTACCTACTCATTGTACCTGCGGAACTTCATAACTTTTAATTGATGTCGTTTTACTGAAGAAAAAATCCCGTACCGTTTCATCCCCCAAACGGTTGTCTTTTAATCCCGGTGTTTGCGGAACCTCTAATTAGGGTGGGGGTGGCCACATTAGGAAGGGCTGAGAAATATTTGACGAGCTTCAAGTGAACATCTTCCTAATTAGCGGGGGTAGGTGGTCGCGAGAGAAAGTGGCTGAAAAATAAAATGGGATGTTGTCTCTAGGGTGGATGTAAATAAAGAATAAATAATTAAGTATAGAAATGTAGCTCTGAGTTCTTAAACTGTAGATTAAATATTTAAATAATTTTTCTACGTTATTATTATACCTAAGTGTTAATTGAATTTTTTTTTATAAATATTGGTTTGAGAGTTCTGTACGTGATATTTGATTATTTCTTATTACTTATTGAAAACAGCACAAAGAACGAATAAGATTATATGATTTTGTAATTGTGAATTTTATATTTAAAGATAAGTTAAATACGAAAAAAATGCACTTGTTATGCGTGATGACGTCAAGAAATCGGATTTTAAGATACAAGTTAAAACGTATTGGTAAAACCCATGTCATGTGTAACAGCTCGTGTCAAGATGCCCAGATCCCCCTGGCTTTGTCGGGACAAGTCATCGAAAGGGTCGAGAGCTTCAAATACCTGGAAGCGTACATAACAGAAAACGGCTGAGTTCAGAAAGAACTGGGAGTGCGGCTTGGAGTAGCGGGCGCCGCATTCAACAGTATGAAAGCTGTCTGGAGATCGGATATTTACTCGGTTAAAACAAAATGCCGCCTTTATAACTCCTGCATTACACCTGTTCTCCTCTATGGCTGCGAATCGTGGCACCTAACCAGGGCCCAAGACAGCAGACTTCTGAGTTTTGAGATAGTCGGTGTCTTGTGCGGTGGTTTGACTTTGTAAGGAACACAGAGGTGAGGCAACGGACACAGCAACCCTTGGTATCTACTGTCATCCGGCGAAGGCGTTTCAGCTGGCTAGGCCATACACTAAGTGCGCCCCCCCAGAGCCTTAACCATGCTTGCCTATTTTATAAGGCATCAGGTTCTCGGCCGTTAGTCGTCCACTGTTGACAATTCGTCGGCAGTTTACGTCAGAGCTGCGGGACGTGGACTTGACTTGGGAGGATGCACGGGAGCTAGCGGCCGATCGCTTGGCCTGGAGGCAGTTTGTGGACTCCATATACTCCACATAGGGAGCGGATATGGTATGATGATAATGATGAAAAACATATTTACTCGTATATTAGATCCGTAACTAAGCAATAATATTTTAAAAAAATTATGGTGAAAATCGAGTCTCGTTTCTCAACTGGAAGTCGAAAACCAGAGAAAGGTGAAGAGATAACTAATCTACAGTGAAAATAAATTACGGTAAGTGGCGTTTCAATTCACCGTAGATGCATACTATTTTTTTTTTTAAACTTTCATTAAAAAAAATACGTAAAAAAAATACTAAGCATTTATAATTGAAATAATGATATATAAACTTCAAAGAATGTACTCAGGTATTACAAAATACTTTGCTTGGTGCTTTCACTGATGCGAATGAAAGGCTTTATGCTCCATGGTTCCTGATATAAAGGGTTGTTAGGCTTCAGAAAGTGGTATCAAAAATGAGAAAATGTTTTTGAATAAGCCGTGGGGTGGTCAGATCCCTTTTCTCATACCTGAGGCGTTGTTCTCCATATTAAAAATACATTCACTCTCAAAGGGATGATGAATTTATTTCCCTCAAATATGCACCCGATTCTTAAACCCACATTTAAAACCATTTTATTATTGCATCATTTAAAGGGAATGTATTTAATAATGCAAATTGCGCTTTACGTATTTGTATTCATTAATTACTCTCAATCCTTAAATAATATTTTCTAGAATTTTATAGCGGTACTTGAGTAGGACTACCCCTTCGAAATTATGCCATATTAAATTATGATTTGAAATTCATTTTATTCAGCACAGAACATTATTAAAAACACAAATTAATAAATCTTTATGAGTACAAAGTAGAAAAATAAGACCTTATCGTGTATATTTGGTTTAAATTATTTTTTTTTCTAATCATTCATATTCACGTAGGTATCCTTTAAAATAGGTTTCTCCCGGAAATATTGATTTTTGCAGTTTGTCGTATATTTTAAAAAATGCACAAAAAACCTTGGTCCAGAAGATCCTACCTAACATTACTACTATTGCTACTACTTTCCCTTATCCGCACTCAACGGTGCATAGGGCACCGCATTGATACACCAAGTGAAATTTGCAGTGCAATATTGATATTTTTGTTACATGAAGGAAATATGATCAGTCTTTTCAACACCACTCCAAGGTATCACATATGAAATATTTTTATAACATTTAAATAAACGTATAGACCCCCATTGGGAATCGAACCCGCGACCTCATGCATGGCAGCTCAACGCACTACCGCTGCACCACGAAGTGGAAATTACATTACGTAGTTTATTAAGAAATATCCATTCTAAAATGGCCATGAGACGTAATTTCTTCAGTATATAAATATATTATACTAATGATGAAAGAACATCTAAAAAAATATATGATGCGACTGTGCCTGGATGTAGAAGTCGAGGAAGGCCGAGAAAGACATGGCATGATCAAGTAAAACAAGTGCTTGAAAGTGGGCATGTAAGAAGTCGGAATAATCGACGTGCGTGCATGAGGAGATGTATGAATGTGGAGGAAGCAAGAGAAGTGTGCCAGGACAGAGTGGTGTGGCGTTCTATCCTCTCTGCCTACCCCTTCGGGGAAATGGCGTGATGGTTAGTTAGTTAGTTAGTTATATTAATTGGCTTTATTTGTAAAATTACTTATTCAAAATCTTATCGTTTTTATTGGGCTGTTGTTAATTTGGTATATTACTCACCTCTTTTCAAATTGTCATAATATAGACGATTGTAGATACTCAACGAGCTCATTGACAAAATGACTACGTCATAGAAGTGGAGAGTATTAATAACCAGTTGGATTTGACGTTGCTATAAGGATGCATAATTGGTCATCTTTTTGATGTGGGGTCCATCTCCTTTCATACTTAACGAGTATATATTTGTACCTACATTGTGTAGTTTTCAATTAGTTGTCCCTTGTACCCTTGCCGCAACGATTTCGGGAGATTAGTATCTAAGCCCGCCGTAATATTACTTGACGAAGACAAAACTTACCCGCTGACGAGCTTTCATAGAATTTTCACTATAGATATATGCAACCTCTGAACGTTTTCAATATTCTACTTATATTTTCATGAAATCTTATTTGACATTCTGCTGCGTAAGCAAAGTTTTGAAAGATATGATTATATTTAACTTATTATTCAATTTATGTATTTGATAAGAAATTGTAATACTATCTTCTTTCTTGTAGCCCAGAGGTCACTATTTTGCTAGCAATAATAAATAATACCTTTCTTTAAAAAATGAAAATTATGCAAAACGCCTAGATATCCAAAATTCTCTTCTATATTGTGATATCAAAGGTAATCTTGTAATAAGTACCTAATATTTCTAACAACAACATTTTTAAATGAATACAAATACTTGTAGACAAATTACTGAATTATACCCATGCTGGGCTGATATCAGATATTATTGATATCTCAACACAGAGAAACTTTGGAAACGAATGCGGGTTATCTAGGCGTTTACAGGGCTTATGACCTGTCATTGGCTGGGTTAAGTGGCCACTTGATGTATTACAACATTTCCCATTCCGCCCATCATCTGACAACCATGTATGACAAATTTTTGAAACTTGTATATATGTTGAGTTTGTACAGAAGAATCCACATGCGAGTTGTGTTTTCGACAGATTTTAAATATTTTTAATATTGATATCATCTGTTGAGAATATAGTTCAGCATTTTTTGGCAATCTAACTTTATTGGTGTAGGTAAGGTTAATCCGAACTTGATTACTTACTAGAAGACGCCTGAAGATGTCTCTCTAATTTTTATTTGCTTTTTATTTTTACCAGTAAATATTTTTAACAACAACATTTTTGAATGAATACAAATACTTGTAGACAAATTACTAGATTATACCCAATGTTACGGATATATGGTATACGGAATGTTGTAATACATCAAGTGGCCACTTAACCCAGCCAATGACAGGTCATAAGTCCTCTAAACGCCTAGATAACCCACATTCGTTTCCAGAGTTTCTCTGTCTCTGTTGAGATATCAATAATACCTAATATTTCATTTATTTTATTCAACACATTGGGCTTTTCTTTAAAGCATGTTTCTATACAACTTATGTTAGTGACGTCGTGAAGCTAATTTCCGTAACCAAAAGACACGACGCAGACGTTCTAAAACAACAAACGTAGATCAAAGTAGTGATAATATACTTGTATGTAGGTAGATATTCAAAATATGTTTATCTAAATATATAAAGATCAATAAAAACTGCAAAATTTTGGTTCTGAAAACCGTTGAAATAAAATTGAATAGTAAATAAATGAAATAGTATTAAATTCCAGCAAATAAAACGAATTTATTCGACGAAATTGGTCTGTAAAATATTTCATCAAAATTGTTATGATTTTAATTCGACGTGGGTGTGTTGATTAAGTCCTCTAGTTGCGAGGGAGTTTCAGTATGAAATGAATAGGGGTGGAGGGTGGTAGTGAATGACCGAAGGAAGGGAGTTCGGACGTGTCTCCGTACTTGGGGCAGGGGATTAGTTTGTATTTGAATAGCCCCAGGGAATCTGGGAGCTATTGACATTATCGTTATGTACGAAATAATAATCACAAAATATAAACACTTGCATATTCAAAGGATTTTGAGCAAAGATAGCAGGTAATCACTGGGATCTTCGGGTGGATGAGGTCTTAGAAGATGAACCTTCGTAAGCCGCTGTAACGGACAATAAAAAAACACTTACGTATGAACTTGTTTAAATTTAGTAGAAACTCGTAATAATTTGTAAATTATTTTCATCTGTGAAAATCTGCACGTAGCTCATATTGTTTTATTAGAAATATTCAATACTATCGTTTTCAGTTTTTTTCTTTTATAAATATCTTTATTTATTTTTACTTTTATGATAGTGAACTTTTAGTATGTTGACGAGTTACCTTCTATATTCAATTCATATAGGAAATCATACATTTTTCTCCTTATTTACAAAATTTTCAAATTCTTAGAAATAGAAGAAATGTATAATTATTTTGAAATGTATAGTTTCACTTTGTATTTAAACCCTTATAAAAACAGGCAACTAAAGGTTACTGTAGCACCTATTATTTTCGATTATTTTTGTGTGTGTTGCATTTAAATTTTCGTGTTGTGAAATTTAAAAACATATTTATTGGTGTTGATTTTTTATTTTGGATAAAGCACGCACAAATTTTTTTTCCGGTATTTTTCGTGAGGTGATTGTAACACACGAATTAATTGATGTAGTGCCTTATGCACGTTGTTATTTACTTAGATTTAGCACTTACTTTAAATCATGAATGGTGGATAACTTCTACCCCTAAGTTTATGGGAAGATACTGACTTCATGTGTTGTACAGATTGACTCGTAAAATTAGGTGATTCGCGTGGTTGGTTCCCATTTATTGGCTATTAACTTGTCCAAGATGCTGCATTAGGTAAGGAAACATATTATTCCTCAACTTAATGGCTTCCAGATGTCCGCTAGAGTCAGTTAAGGAAACTTTTCCATCCAATCTTCAATTCTTGATAACATTTCAGAAGCCAATATATATTTCTTTACGTGGCGTAAAAGTAACATTAATTGAACAGAAAAATAAACTTTCATCGTTTAATCAGAATTTAAGTAACGAATACGTTTGTCTGAACCACATTTTTTTTGCTATTCTACATTATTATGTACATAACAATATAGATTTGCAAAAACAATGTGGTTTCTATCGTGATAAACAATTTTCGAAATTCTAAAAACCATGGTTATATCACCACTCTCATAATATTTCAAAAATGGTTCATTTCATCTAATAACCTTCTCCTTCACGAACAAAATACTTACTTAAAAATAAAAAAAAGTGTAATTTGGATATTAATTTGGATATTAATTTGGAAAATAATGAGAAATATATAATTGCGTGGTTGTTAAAAAACATTAGGTATGAAAGTTACTTCAATCATATACGTATTAAGTCAACAAATAAACAAGTTATCTATATAACAAGAATGTTTGTGACTGCTATCGTTACTCAGTTATAGTCTGTTCATAGGCGTACCTACCTACCTACCAGTTGGAATTCATAAAAACTAAGCTTTACATAGAAACTTAAACATTTCCAGTAATATGATTAGATACCATGAACTCGTTTGTTGATAGTAATTATAATTTT
Organism: Micrasema minimum; assembly: GCA_022494985.1. Taxonomy (NCBI): domain Eukaryota; kingdom Metazoa; phylum Arthropoda; class Insecta; order Trichoptera; family Brachycentridae; genus Micrasema; species Micrasema minimum. Next base: position 55,243 of record JAGVSP010001186.1, read on the forward strand.
TTTTTTTTCTTTTCTTTATTTTTATACTTAGGATTACATAGATTTTGATCACTAAGTGCAATGTATTTTAAAATTCGTATGAAATCATGATGACCTCTTTTACGATTCAGTTTCGTTCAAAGATATCAATGACGTATTTATGTGAAAACTGCTTATTTGTGCACGCCATAATATATATACCGAAAATGGGATGTATTAATTATAACAGTCCATTTTAATATTGAAGATAACACACCTACGCCAATTTAATCATCCTCCCCCAGATTAAACGGTGCACCTATTTTGTTTTATGGCCCTTTTACACAATGTATTGAAAATGGCAAACGATTACATTGTATGATCGCGTAAAACTTTAGTATTCGCTACTTAACTGCTGTGTTTTTATTTTTCTCGTAGTTAGTACTTTACAGCATTTTTAATATTCTCGAAATATCGTGCTTTTGCGGATATTTTTATAATGATGCTTTAACACTTTAAGCGTTGAGTAGAAATAAATAATTGTGAAATATTTATTTTTCAATATAAACTTTAAAACAAATATTCTTGGAAAGATAAGGGGCGCTTCAGATTGCAAAGGGAGCAGATAATTATATACATATCGCTCATTTGCTGGAACAACGTTATAAACTCAAAACTGAAATAAAAAACCATTATTTTTAAGTTCAAAAGGACAATTATGTGAATTATGAAATAGTGGAATGTTATTTCTGAGCTTTCAGGTTGTTACATGATTGGTCGAGCCGTTATTTAAATATGGTATAAGTATTAATGTTTCCAAAAAAATTAAGAATATTTTAAACTTTAAATGCATCTCCTGAAAATCTATTATTCGAGTCTTGACGTTGTTGCAGTAAATGAGTAAATACACGAAATTATGTGAAAAATATCAGTATCAAGAAAAATCACCCTTTCTAGTAGAATATTACTGTATACCTATACCTGACCTATATATTCTCTGTTTGTGTAATATTCTCAATTATTTTTTTTAAATAATTTTTAATCGTTTAGTTCTCGATTTTTTATATCACAGACGTCCAACTAATATCGTTATTTACAATTTAAGAAAATTACTAACTTACGTCACGCCATTTCCCCGAAGGGATAGGTAGAGAGGATAGAACGCCGAACTGCTCTGTTCTGGCATTCTTCTCTTGCTTTCTCCACGTTAATTTTATTTTTAAATCTCACAGAGTTTAAAATACTATCAAAGTTTATGCATCTCAAAAAACATGAATACGGGAAAAAAAAAAAGATTAGGTTGGCATTTTGAAAGAAGGCATGTTATAAATTTATTACGTTTAGTAAATTTTATTAGGAATACGTTCACTGATGTGGCATTTTGTAGTTAAGAAAACAGCACTTTTATACGAAAAATACAAACTGGTAGTTAAGTGTGAGTTTTATTTAGTGAAAAAGCAACTTAGACGCATCAAATTTACTCACTTTCCACAACGATGTCCCGCAGTGTCGCGTAAATCCGAGACTGTATCCCTTATGTACTGGATTTAAGTGCAAATCCTGATCGTTAAATGCAAATTTATTCCCATTCATTCGTTTCTAATGACGCTATAAAATTTGCAATCGTCTCCGCCACTGGGAGAAGACTGCCACCGGAAGGTGAGACAGAATTATTACAGCCAATCAGCGGCGAGCTTTCAGATGTTATTCTTTAATGGGTGCGGTTTATGGAGAACGAATGTTTTTAACATTTAGGGGCTGCGGATGGAACATTAAAAAGGGTTAAAAAAAAGTAATTACGTGATGATGATGATGTAATAACCATAAAAATTAATAGAATAATATTTTTTACACACAATTTTTTTCAAAGTATTTATTTTGTGTTCAATAAATGAAAATTAACCTTGATCGAACTTTTTGGAAACTGGGCATAATAGGGTTTATCCATTATAATGGATATGCATATGATGCAGTGTCAGCAGGAGCTTGTTTAGCCCTGATTTCCACCAAGTAAATAATAATGGGTCTGTTATACACACAATTAAAAAAATAAAATTAAAAAAATACTGTACATATATCTAAAGTTTTGTTAAATTCCCACTTAACTGGGATTTGCTCTCTATTATATTATGTTTTTTTTAACATACATACATATACAGATTTTGGTATTTTAAGATATTATTTAACAAAATGTTTTTTTTTTAAATATGATAATGGTATACATAACTAAATATTGAACTAATGTACCTCGCTTTTCAATTAACCGATTGACTAGATTTATTATTTTTCACTTATTTTACTGCATTTAAGTGAAATCAATCCACATACCAAATATTACTTGCACTTTTAAAAATTTTACCAAAAATGTCACTTTAATATAACGTTTTTAATATTTTTACTGCTTTAGTATTTTTGTTTTTTTTAGTAGGTGTACATTATTTTAGTATTTCTTAAGTAGATACCGTACAAATAAATAGGTATTTCTATCTACTTAAATAATATTCTTTGTACATTTTAGTAAGTGAACTAATCTTGCACAAATCTCGTGTGAAGGAAACCTTTTAAATAATTCCATTGATCTCATTGACATCTTCATTTACTCTCTGAATAGAATCACTGGTCCACAAATAGTGAACTATTACGTCATATCAAGCGTATCGGATCTACTCGGGGAAGAATAGCCAAGAAAATTGGGTAAAAGGAGTCCTCGATCAAACGGAACAAAAAAAGCTATTTTACTGGAAAAAAATCTAAAAAGAAATCACTTTTCCGGATTTCCATTTTTCGTAAAAACGGTTCCATGTTTTGACTAATTTAACAAAGATTTTCAAAGTTTGACTGCTTAGAGTTAAGAGTAGTGGAAAAAATAAATCATCAGTTAATTCAAATGCAACATTCTAGTATGTAAGTAATAACAAATATTTATATTCTAAGATTATATTGTACCTAGGTACAAAACATATAATATGTACAAATAGGATTTTTGGTTTCCCGAAATAAATGTTCACATAAAGTATTTCCTCAACTTTATCCAAAAACTGCATTTAATCAGCTTCCGTAATAATAAAACCAAAGGGTAGACCAAGGAGTCGAAGGGCGACAATGTCCCGAAGAACGCGGTAATAATAAAAGTACCTGATTGGGTTCGCCGACCATCAAGAGATTGGAAGAAAGCCAGGAAAATAAGATATTATAGTAATTATCATAAAAATAAACATACGAAAATATTACAAACATCATGTTTGTAAACAATTAGTAGGATTACAGTTACGCCATGCATCGTCTGCACTGATGTTATAAAGCCCTAAGACACTCTCTCTCAGCTACACATAGAGGAAAAATGTACTCCTATTTCAATAGAAATCTGCTTTGTGTAGTTAAGTGAGCGGGAGAAGGATTGTGTACGCAAAAATATAAATTTTATTTTTATTTGTTTATGGACAGCCAATAAACATACACTTAATTAAAATATATACAACATTAATTTCTAACAAGAAAGTCCACTTATAGGCTATCACTTAATTATCTAAAAATATTGAAACATTTATTTACTAATTATTGTTGTAAAGTACCCACCTTGTACACCGTTGCTTATTTGTAATATGTAACGCATAAATAAAATGTTATTTATGCTTTAATATCCCCCTACTCCTCTAAACCCATCTGACACACTCGGTGTGTCCGTTCATTCATTAGGAATCAAAATGCACATATTTATGTTTACATGAAAAAGGCTAAGAAAAATATTTTGTAAAGAGCCACTGGCTATTTTCATTTCAGTTATTTTATAGAGAGGAATATACACTCGTATTTCGGCGGCGGCCGCGGCCGTGCGTTTATAACCGAAATGGCCTCCGTAGCAGGAGGTTGTAGCTTTATTTGGAGAAAAGCCGAACCTTTTGTGGCGGACACGGCCCAACGCTTTTCCCATCACTTTGTCTGATGAGAGTCACAATCTGACCAGATGGGAGTTTTTATTGTCCCTTAAACATGTTTCCAGGAAAATTACGCTTCAGTGAAACATTACGAGTGGGGCGAACGTATTTTTGCGTTACCTTGTATTTGCGAGAAAAACGGACGTATAAAATAAAACCTTAGTAAAAAACTACTTAGAATGTAAAACTACACAATTTTAAAAAATGCAACGGAGTTGAAAAAGGGATTTCAAATTGATAGCACGACTTATAAATCTAAAATCTAAATCTAAACTAAAAATACTCGATTAATGCTTTTGGTTTATGTATTGGTTATTATTTTTTTTCCTTGAGTCCTTATTAAGAAAATAAACATAACTTTAGAAAAAAACATTGCCGTCCCGATAAACCGCAATTAATTTAATGATAATAACAAATCAAATATGCGTTTATCATCTGTTGTTAAATGAGATTATTTCAGCATATAGCTATTGGATCCGCCACGATGAGAACTCTGGCAACTTCATCCGAACGAGGATCGGAAAATGGGAGAAGGACTTACCAGAGCTGGACTCAACAAGGGCGGGAAATGACGATGAAGGACCACCAGGAAGGGCGAAGTATCCTGGAATACTCTGGAAACACCACGTCGAACTGGCGCGGCGGGACACAAACGAGGGGTACACCTCACTTTTACACACTTTCACCGAGGGGGGTTTCGGGAGTTGGAATCTGGGAAGCTTGGAGATGGAGCGAGTATGACGAGGGAATTTGATGGAAATGAACGAGCGAAGAACAGGTCTTGGATTTCACAGGAAAAACGGATGATGACGAGTTCGAGGTAATGTTGCTGCGCTGAGCGAATATTCGAGACTGAATTGGAGTTGGAAAACAGGTGACAAATTGGAATGAAATGGGTGAAGGTAGGCAATAAATTTTGGAAGGAATTCAAACTACCTACCACCAGAGAGTATCAATAATGGCCAAACCAACACTTATAATTTAAACTAAAAATACTCGATTAATGCTCACTGTGTATGTTGTGGTTATTTAATTAATTTAATGAAAATTACGATTCAAACATGCGTTTATCGTCTGTTGTTAAATGTTAATATTTCAGCATATAGCTATTTTAAACCGTAGTTATTCATGGAGACAACAAACTTTCATACCTATATTTTCGTTTTCAAGTGTAGAGCATAAACAAAGTACATGATTGATTCAAGCGTCTTTCAATAAATAAGTGTAATAATGGCGATCAGCTTACTGATATTGAATCTGCTTTATGAAAGCATGGCAGCGCAGTATTCATCTCCGTTAAAGGATACAGTTTCACAGTGAATAATGGTGTAAAAATATTGATACGAAATCTCGGGTATATTGGACGATTTCACGAAGCGATACATCATACTGTCGGAGTAAGGTTATTTTGCATGCTCGTCATACGGATGACGCGGGAAATAAACACATCCCGCCTAACTATAGTATAGGGAGATGGCGACAGATGCTGGAATGGAAGAACGTAGGTACAGTACGTACTGATCAGTGAAGATATAGGTAGTTTATTTTAAAACACAGTTTACATTTTGAAACTTATTATTTGTTTTTGAGTGGATCAGTCCAATCCATCACTTTTTGTATGGTAGGCAGAGAGGATAGAACGCCATACCACTCTTCTCTGTCACACTTACCTTGCTCCACATTCATACATCTTCTCGTAGATGCAAGCCGATCGTTTCGACATTTCACATTACCACTTTCAAGCTAAAAATGTTTATATGTATTCAATTACTTAATTGCTTAATCTTTGACTTTCAATTTCAAGCATAAATTTTCATAATTGGACACGCAAATAAAACTTAAAACAAGAAATAAATTAGTTTATACATAATATGTATGGTTTTGGTCTGCCTCTTTGAGTAGTGGATAGCGCGTGATAGTGGTGTTCGATTCACGAGATGGTCAAAAAATATGAATGATTTTATTTGAATGTGGTTTTCACATTTTAATAACATTTCATAATTGATACCTAGGACAAGCATATTATAATATTAGTTGAATTTTAAAAGCAATACTGAGACATTGTCGATAATAATTATTTTATCAGAATTTTAAAGTATTAATACTACAATTCGAAGAAAATATATTTGGCCCCATTCGTAAGGAGGTATGAAATAATTTAAAAATAAAAACGTTTTTTCAAGTTATTGATTGACATGGCATTTACTTTTTGGAACTCGATATTAAAATATATTTGACATTTGATAATGCCCTAACAATACAAGGCGTATAAACAATTGGCGCATATTATAAATAAAATAATAAAAAAAATACAACCAAAAAATCTAGTTTGATTTAAATGCATTATTTTCCAAATTTGTAATTTAAATTATGTTAAATTAATCATTATTTAAAAAAATTAAAATACACATAATATTATTGAAAAAAACACTGCGTACTAAAAGCATAAGAGTTTAAAAAAAATACATGTCTAACCTATTTGACTAAATGCATGTAGCATTTAAAAAAATCCCTTTGTAAATATTGTTTTTTTTTTTTAAATATACAAATGTCCACTGTGTAAAAGTTTACGTAGTCAGTAACCAATAAGCAGGTACCATAAAGCATCTTGACAGTAAATTTGAGCCAAAGTATAGATAGGGCAAATGTCATACTGCGCCATAGAATTTATGTTACTTAGGGTTCTATTGTTGGCTTCAAAGTCCTCACTTCAAAGGGCTGATAGATTTTAAGCCAAATATGAAAGCACATGGGGAGTATGTAATCATATCAAAATATTTTTACAGAGACTTTTAGGATATATATCTTATTTATCTTTCATTTTGACGCGCAAGACGACATAAAGGTACTTAATCATTTTCAAAAATATCACTGGTAATATGAACTGACACTGAAGCGTAAAAGTGGTCATCCTACCTTAATGTATTAAAATGATCGAGATTCACTGCATTTAGTGTACCGATGCAGTGCCCTATGCATCATTGGGTACGGATAAGGGAAAGTAGTAAGCAGTTTACCGGGCGAAATCCTTTCTTTTCTCTTCCACTCCTCCCTGCCCCGCGCCGTTCTTATCCCTTTGTGTACCAGCGCCAAAAATGATGACGTTTATTCATCTGTTTATTTATTGTTGTTTTTACTTCTGAATTGAGTTTTATGAAATAAAATGCTTTCCTCGGCACGGGGCTCCATTATTTTTAACATGTTTTTTCAATAACATAATACATTTACAAATGTTATGAAATACTATTACCTTATAGACAATATTAAATTGCTTCGAGAAAATTGAAAAACGTAAATATATTCAGTCTTATTATCTGTGATTGGAAATTCAAAACAATATTCAAAGTCTCATTGTCACGGCTGTAAAAGTATTTCGTGTGAATATGGGACTTTTTATTGCGTATTCTAAGTATACTAGAAGGGAGCCGATTTTATTTGACTACGAAAAGCATTTCTGCGCCAAGGGATGTTTTTACTAAAATTTTCTTATTTTAATCGTAATAATTTAGACATACTAAACCTAAGTTTAATTATACTCGTCTTTGGAATTAAATTATTGTTAATAAGACACTTTGAGTATGACTTAATCAAATAAAAAATACTGGGTTTTACTTATGTCGGACTTGAATTTAATAGGCTTGATTTCAAATATCGACGGCAGCCAAAGACAGGCAGTGCTGGAGGCGAAAGTTACAGGAGGTCAATGACCGATTTGGGCTGTAGCTGCATCGGAGAGAGGGTATTTAATTAAATATTGATATAGCAACACAAATGAGACGTTTGTAAGACAATTATTGTAATATTTTACTGATTTCTAGGCTTTTACAGGGTTTTATGACCTGTCATTGACAGCTATATTGATCACGGCACATGGCACAATACTGAATAATATTAAGCACTATCCTGTTTAGAAGTTTACTTAGCCGAAATCATAGCTGTCAATTTATGTGTTTATTCTAATAAAAGGCGCAGGCTGTCAACAAAAATTTAAATTAAATGGGTCACATAAAAAAAAGTTCATTTTTTTATTTTTTTTTTTAAATTTGGTATTAACATTTGACAATAAATAAATTACACAAAACGACAAATTATACAAGAGGATGGCGACTCAATCAGTAGCGACCCTTTTTTTTATATTTTTTATTGATGTTGAAATAAATACAATCATTGGCTAGAAAAAAAGTGTTGATCGAACTGCAAAAATTATATGTCAAATATTACGCTAGACGAAAGCGTATTGCGTTTTATTTTTTTCAATAAAAAATGGAGCACCCAAAATATTTTACTGATCCAACTTTGATAACAGTGCGACTTTGAAAAGCCTACAAGATGCGATTATTCAAATGCTGTAACTCAATAAGTATTTTGTGCCAAGTGCGTTTAAAAAAAAAAAATATTGTTTTGACTACTTATATCATTATTTTGTAGGTGCAAAAAACTGTGTAGGTATGCGCAACTTAAAATTTGCATAAAATAGATATCAGAATGTTTTTTTTTTTTAATGAAATAACTCGCATTTTCGTTATAAAAGTTTTAGCTCTTTGACATAAAAACGTTCATGCACGCCTAGACGTTTTTAAGTTTCTATATTTTTAAAGATATTTTTGGATTGAGATTTTATTAAACTTTCTTCAGTCTCACAGATATAATGTAAGTTTTCACAATGTTACTTCCCTGTTTTCAACAAAAATAATACGAAAATGGAGTTGCAACCGACGAAGTGTGGGTGTTTCCTAGTAATAAATGCATTGAAGCAATATGTTGGTTCTCTTTCAAGATTCAATATTTAATTTGGAAATGTAAACTTCTCGTGAATACAGCGTGGGGTAGGAGGCGGGGGCGGTTGGGGGTGGAAATATTTGTCAAAGCAGGAAATTCTTAATGGCTTATTTAAGTATGACATAAGAAAAATCTCATTTATTCCCTTACTGAAAAACAATGTTATTACTTTCAGGAAAGGAATGAGATATTGAAAGAAATAACCATTACTCGTAAGCTCCATGTTGCTTTGTATGTCTACAGTCATATTATTACTTAGCCTTTCCCTGTTTTATTTGTAATCTGGTATGAAGTTCCGTTATTCATAGAATATGAATATTTGTAAGCTAATTTATCTAAAATACAGTATAATGTTGACTTAAAATATGAAGATGCATAAATAATTATTTTCGATCACGAGTCATGATTTTTTTCTTTTTTGCATTTTTATTTGTTTGGGAAAGAACAATCATTATCAAGTCCGCAGATGCGGTGTTTCGACAATTTAATTGGTAGATACATTAATTTATTATATTTCGCAAAGGCAATTTTTTATATCCTAGTTCTTTCACTTTTTTTAATACATAGCTAATCATTGTCTAGTATTTGTATTTTTTTTTATGCATATACCTATCTATGTTTAAAATTATGAAAATATTTCAAAATACTTAATAACAATGAAATAAGTAAATCTCAATACCTCTGCATTGCATCGTTTGAAGATAGGATTCTGTGTTCGTCCCAAAAAAATGCATTGTCAAATATCAAAGCATTACCAAGTCATTCGTTTCACCTTTGCGGCCCCTTGCTAATATCGAATCAATCACGTGATGCACATCATACTGAGAGGCATTAGGGCCAAATCTGGAATATATTATGTTTGATAAATGGGCGACAATATAGTTCCCCTGTACGCACGGCGACTGCCGAGTATTTGTCATTGTCAAGGCGGCTGTCAGTACACTGTACCGGGCCTAATACAATCCACAGTAAAGGATAGAGGGTATTATAATAATATGGATCAGAATTCAATTCTTATTAGTAATGTATGAGGATTCAATTCTTATTAGATTTATTCACGTGTGTATGACATTCCATTCATGGCCGTTTGTCGAACTCGTACGCAGATGTTTGAGAAGACAATATTGCGCTTTAAAATTTAATATAATTTACGTAGGGGGGTTATTAAACAGGTGGGTGCACATTTTGTACTAACTAATATACAATAAACAAAAAAAGTTGCGTTACCGTGGTTAAGAGTTTGAATTGAATTTTTTGTAGCTGCAAGGCTTATTCATAAAACGGTTTATAAGCACGGCATTTAAAAAAAATCAAAATAAACGGATTTTTGTTATTATTTAAAGAGAATACATTTTATTGCATTTTGTATCCACCCCCCTTAAGAAAAAATCTTGTAATGAAGTGTTTAAAAATTAATTAAATTTTAATTTCTTATTCTACACCTACACATCATTCTCATTGTTATATAATGTTTTGCAAGAGGCGTATCGCGACTTTTTATGTTTTGCCCAATACTTATAACATAGAACTAAGTTAACGGCGGCGCCCTCAATATTTGCCCGCAAAATAGGAGTTTTGTTTTTATGAAAATATAAGATAAATAAGTAACTATTACGCCATTTGGCTGAAGGGGCAGGGAGAGAGATTAGAACGCAAAACCACTCTGTCCTGTTTACAGTTCTCCAAATATAAATATAATAAAAATTGAAAAGCTAATTCCCTAGAATTAGATTTGTTTTTTTTAACTAATTATTTTTACTACTTTTTTAAAATGACAAAAATCTGGATTTCCCGTCACTTTGTTTTTTCCATAAAATTTCTAAGTAGTTACATTAATTATTATTTTAAAACTCGTTTTCTGCATTTCCCTAGGACATTTTTTAATTTTTTGGGTGTTTTGTGACAGTCAATAAAATACAATTTCGAAAACAAAACACAATATAATTTTGATGGAACAAAATGTTCGTCAACCTTAGTTCTTTTGAATGATTTCAGAAAATGTATTTATATCAATAGATAGAATGAATGGTATTGTGCTGAATCAAGAATTAAGACTTGGTACTCGACTGACTGACTTCATATTAAATATGCACAAGTCTGGTGAATAACTGGAATTGTTGGCTCCACTCTTGCGTTTGATCAAGGTATGGATTTGGTTAAATAAGGGTTTTCAAATCTGCCATACAAAAGGCGACGGAGAGGGAGAAATTAATATTGAATAAATTTATGAAAGGTTCAATCTACAAAGTCTTATTAAATTAAAAATAATCCATTTTTAAAATAATCATTTTAATTATAATATCGTTGTATAAATTGACAAAAAGATTTTTTCTTCGCGTATCATTATTGAATCCTTTTTTACCGAATATATTTAAGTTTTATATCAGCTATACACACATTGAATTAGTTACACTAGTAGGTAGGTAGGTAGCAAGACTGAGATAAGCATTATCGACAAAATTAAGAAAGGTCTTTTACGGTGGTTCGGTCATGTAGAGCGAATGGATGATGAAAGAACGGCTAAAAAAACATATGATGCGACTGTGCCAGGATGTAGAAGTCAAGGAAGGCCGAGAAAGACATGGCATGATCAAGTAAAACAAGTGCTTGAAAGTGGGCATGTAAGAAGTTGGAGAAGATGTATGAATGTGGAGGAAGCAAGAGAAGTATGCCAGGACAGAGTGGTGTGGCGTTCTATCCTCTCTGCCTACCCTTTCGGAAAAATGGCGTGATGGTTAGTTAGTTAGTTAGAGCGGTTTGGAAGATTATTTACTCGCCAGCGCAGTAGCGGGGCGTGAAAAAGAGTGAGAGATTCAGTAGAATCTTTTGGAAATAACTACCTAGATCTGTCCCAAAAAGACAGGCCTAGAATGTACTACTTCAATCTGAGGCCTTCTATCTAGCCCTTCCGATGACTGTCGCATATTCCAGAACGTTCCGCTCAATTCTATCGTTCTCGGTCCCATCACAAATCACAATATACACCGTTTCCCACGATGAGACCGCGAAACTCCAGAGGGTGATTATTCAAGATATTTTGAGAAAAAAATCTTAATAAAGTTTTTCAAAAAACTCAATTCTAATTTCTTAAAAAATGATTAAAATATGAATAAAATTCACGCGTGTAATACCGTCCATTTTTGAACTGGCTAACACCACGTGACCTGCACCAATTTCAGAATGAAATTCGAATTTTGAATGTCCGCTCAAGGCAAGGCGTTCGGACCCCCACTCCTCCCCGCCCACCGCCACCCCGCCTACGCTAGCATTTCAAACAGAAGCCAGTATTACATAGTCGCTTTTTATTACTACTTTTTTTAAATTAATTATTAAAAATGCCCGGATCAAAAAACTTTATAAGGATTTTTTTCTCAGAATACCATGAACAATCACCCTCCGGAGTTTCGCGGTCTCATCGTGGAACACGGTGTATACACAGTACTAAATAAATGAATTGGCCACTTCACCCAGTCAATAGCAAGCCCTGTACCCAAACGCCTCTATGATCTTTTGACATGATAACGTCTAATAAATCAATGAACGCCGGCTGCATACACGAAAAAGCATGACTCATTGTCACGTTCCGCCTGAGCCTAGTGTGCAAGCGAGAGCGCGGAACAAGCGATAGAGAGGCACGATCGGCCTAAGCGTTCGGTTTGTGACGCATCTATCTCTCTTTCACTCCATCGGCCGATGCGTCCGAGTAGAAGGGAGACAACAGCAGCACACAAGAAGAAAAAACAAAAAATAAAAAAATTATGGAAAAAATTGTAATTTTCAATTAACTCCTGCTTTGTATTATACAAAATATTGATAATTCAGTAATATTAATTCAATTCAATTCATAAAAGTATGCTATTTTTCATCAATGTTTTCTTATGACGTTATCACGAAAAATTATCGTCCGTAAACCGACTTTACAGACCACTAAAAGTTTTTTTTAAAAATTTTGAGATATCGATTATCATAGTGACAGGTAATGTTAATTCTATTCCAAAAGTATTTAAAAATCCAGATATACCCGCTAAAAAAAAATTATCTCCCTCTCACCCCTGGCACTCCTCTACCCACCCTCCTTATCCATATTCGTTTAGCCGGGGCGGTCCGGGTGAAACCGGTCGAATTATTTGATAAAAAAAGGGTCAGTCGGGAATCGAACGATAGTCAGTCGTCCGTGAAGGTAATTATTTCCCTTTCATGTGGCGGACATGACCACAATACAAACATTTCCATTCACACAATGTGGCATCTCTAGCGGTCTTGAATTGCCCAATGATCTTGCATGAATATAATATTATATATAAAAAAAACTCAGCGTTTACTGTTTGAAAGTTATTTAAATTAAAATAAAATAAAAAAATAATCTCTCTTCTGTTCATGGAGTATTTTTAATACATCACTGGTGACAGACAGTACAAAATACTTTAAAAACGTAATATTCTGCTTAAGTATTGAGAAAATAATTATTATTGAGAGTAAAAATGTCAAGATTATTCAAAACTACGGCTTCATAGCTATTTAAGTGTATTTTATGAAAAGTACAATTTTCATAAAAATATAAGTCCCGTGGTGTGCAGTATTATACTCGACCATATTACGTCTCTTCGTATAGTCTACATATTATTTAAGATATCTTTTCAGTATTTATTGAGGATAATTGTATAAGATACCATTATTTATACGGGGTGCATCTACTTATGCACGCACAGTCACAGGAAAAGTATTCATAAACTCACCCTCTGCCACTCTCGACAAAAATGTAAAAACACCCGTTTAGTAAGTCATATTTGCCCAAGGTGAATAATTATTTTTTGTTCTTATTTGAACCTTTTGATCTTGGACAAAATTAAAGGCTTCGTTTCGTGCCACAGTATATTCCATTTCAGATAATCAAGTTTGTTAAGCGTACCACCATTATAACTAATATTAAATTACAACAAAGTATCCATTCATCCACCATCCCTTTAATTTACGTGTCATTTAAGTGTATAGAAACTTGCACAGTGCAGTGCCAGAAAATGTTAAACAAAATTACATTTTTCGTATGGAAAATCTTAAATCAATACCCAACATAACGATTTTTTTATACATTAAGTAAAATGATATGCGTTTATTAGTTAGTTTTGTATGCTGTTATGAGGAATGAATGCAATCATGATTAAATTACTCAGAGACTAGTGATTATTTATTTTTGACAAAAATGTTCCACATTATACTTACAAAATATTATTTTTAATATAAATAAATATAAAAAGAATATAAAATAAAAATAAAAAGAAATCTCATTCCGAGTAATAGATTAAATCAATTGGCTGTATGCCACGAACAGCCTTTTATTTTCTTGTCTTTTTCGTAATCGCTACTAAGCAAACTACTCGATTACAAATCACACAAGTTCTAGAAGTTGTCACGATATGTCCCCAACTAACTTCTTCCGTAAGACATGTTACGATATATGCAAAACGTTTACAAGAACTCTTCAGATTATAGGGTTTTTTCCTTTTATCAACAAAACGCGAACTCAAAATGTTAAGGCAGTGATAATTTGGATATGTGTTTTATTAACATTTTTCCAAATGACTATGTCGGTTGTAATGGCGAGAGATGGAGCCTTGGTGGAGCTAGCGGATAGGGGTTCTGTTTTCGGCTGCGGTTTTCTAGCTATTTTGAAAATATTTTTATTTAGTACGAGAGCAAAAGATTATCACCGCCTTCTAGAAAATTTAAGTAATGATGATTGGATTCTAGAAGATAATTATTTGAGAACAGTTTATGAAAAAGTAGTGAACGATTACTATAAAACTTTTAAATCTGTCAATAATTTCTTTTTATTTATCGCTAGCACAGCTTTCAATGTTTTCATACTATCGCCGATTCTGATAATGTCCTTTAACAAATTGTTTCATAAAAATGACTACAAACAAATTCTTCCGTTTGATATTTGGAGTGTGGTGGATAAAGAAAAATGGTTTTGGGAAATATTCTTGTACGAAAGCTTAATGCAAGGAATAGTTGTCCTCATCTTTTTGGCATTTGACGCGTTCAATGCAGCTGCAATTTTTCAGATCTACATACGATTAAAATGCCTTCAAAAAGCTTTTATTCATCTAGTTTCGGATGAAGAAAAAACTGTTTTAGAAAAATTCTCGACAGATAATTTAAAAGTTCGAAAGTTGTCGAGGAAAATGTATTTACGACTCTGTACGTTGGTCAAGAGATATTTGGAAATCGTTAAGTAAATAAATTTTTAAAGCTTAAATTAATTTAAACAATTCTATCCCTATGTATATTTAGTAATAATTATAATGATTTTTTGTTAATATTTTCAGGATGTGTAAATTGTTTGAGAGTCTTGTGGGTCCTATACTTCTTCTCAATTTCTTATTCGGATCGGTGTTTATATGCCTTACGGGATTTATTATTTCGGTAAGGAAGATTTTTGAGATATTACTAGAACTTTATTATTTATGTTTTTAAGAAGTTTAAAAAATTAAAAAATGTTTTTAGGTTGTCGAGGACGTCCATAGAAAAATAAAATTTCTGGCGTTGTTTCTTGCCATGTTAACCGTAATTTTTGATAATTGCCTATTTGGGCAACATCTGATTGATCTGGTAAGATTTAAACCATAAATTTTTTTATTAAATATAAAATTTTCACTGTATACTGACCAACATACATCAAATTATATTTTTTTCAGAGCAATTCTATCCCAAAAACAATTTACTCAGGTCACTGGTACGTAACAAATACTAAAGTCCAAAAATGTATTTTGCTTTTATTACTACGCTCTCTCAAAAAGCGCTTCGATTATCTGCGATGGGCTATGTTGACATGAATTGCATTACTTTTACACATGTGAGTATGTGTTGATATTAATTTATTTTAGTACTTAGTACCTACATAACACGATTTTTATAAATTAATTTAAAAAAACAGTGTAAATATGTGTAAAAAAAATGTGTAATAAATTATTGTATCGAACATCGTAAAACTTGTCTGAATGTTTTTTACAAACTGTTTTATTTTATGCCTAAATCAATTAGCTTATTTTCTGATTTCAGCTTGCGAGCTCATCTTGGTCTTATTTCAATCTGCTGAGACAAGCCTATAAAAAATAAATCACTTTATATTTAATTGTAAATACTATCACAAGGACAAAAAACAGCAAATATTTATACTATTTTCATATTATTTATAATGCTTATCATACCTATGCTCACTATTTTATTTTAAATGGCTTAATTACCTTTATTCCTTAAAAAAACTGCTTTCATTTATCGATACCAACATGCAGATAGATACAAAACAATAATTTACTGTTTAAACTCAATCAGTAATGTTAATTGTTAAATACAATGGTCGGTCTTTCGTTCGTGTTTCTTTACTTTTTAATTCGCCAGATCATTTTCGAATATTCCCTTCTTTTCAAATCTTTCTTTTTTCTTTGGTGCTTTTGTTCTCAGCCCCTAGCGGAGATCTGACCTGGCGGGGTCACCACAGCAACTTCTTTATTCAACTCTGCCTCCAAATATTCTAGTATTTTCATTTTAGTAACTACGTACCTACCATAAGATACAAAGATTTACCTACATACTTTTATTTATTCATTTATTTGAATAATTGGTTTTAACACTGGTAAAGAAGCTAAGTATTTATACCAAAAAATATACATAGCATACTAGTTAAGTTCTGCTTAATACTGTTAAATAGATAGTTTCACCAAAGAAAATAGTTCTCAAATATCCTTTGCTAGAAGTATAAAGCGAAGTTCACATCTTAAATTATACGAGTTTGTCACAAAACTGTGTTTTGATGTACCTGTTCTGAGTCGCTGTACGATAGAAGCTATTTTACTGGAGAAATAATAACATGAAGGAACATTTCATTGTAAAACTTTTCTTATTACTTTTGCTCCCTTAAAGTTTCTCCCGCATATTTCTTCACCCAACTTCTGTATTATTAGCTTTAAATGGGTATTTTACTATATAATCCAACAGCAAAATGACGCCAATAATTGGACTTAATTAGACTTTAGTACCTAGTCAAGAAAAAAATCATGGTACTTGATTCTTACATTCAATGTATTAAAATTTCAATTTTATATACTGCTACTCTCCCTTACCCACACGCAACAGGGCACTGCATTGGTAAACCAAGTGCAGGAAATCTTAATCAATTGTAATATTAATGTGTTATACCTTATATACTTAAATTAATAAATAAAACATAGTCGTTGCTTGAAAAATACCTAATATTGTTTTAATATAATATAAAATTGGTTACAATTTTTTTTAAAGGTTTTAGTTTATTGTATCCAATAAAGGAACTGGCGGAGTCTTCTCTTAATGCTTCAAACAATATGGCCCAGGACCGGTGGAAATAAGGGGGTTGGTGCAGTCTGTTCCTAGTCCACGACTACGCTCAGTATTTAGTAGTACGACGAAGAAGATGAATCAACGGTTTAGCAAAATAATTAACCTAATGAATGTGATTTTAACAGTACCTTTAAAAAAAGATTAAATGTATTTACTTTGAAAATGTATTTATTTTAAGCTGTAATCAATATATAATTATGCCCTTAATCAGGGGTTACTGAAACTCAATCCAGGAGTAAGATAACAATTGAGCAAGATTGTTTATTGTTTAGTCTACGAATTACATTTTATATTCTTATACCAACTTAAGAAATAAGTAAACCCAAATATTACAGAAACAAATGTTGGCCTTTCGACCGAAATAAAATTTAATAAACGATTGGAATTATTCAGGAGATGAAATTAATTAAAACCTTGTTAGGTTTATCCAGAGTTGTTAGCCGCAAATTATTTTTCGCATTGCTAACTGCAAGAGGATTTAAATTAGGCGGTAATGAATAATTTATTAATCGCAACCCTTTGTAAAATGTAGCCATTAAAAACACACCCGAATATTTATATCTGTATACCTCGTGGTTTCATTAAAATTTGTCTTTCAAATCAAAGCGTTTTGGGGTTTGTTATTTCGCACATTTGCAATTTAATCTAAATTGATTTCGGTTGCCATTTTCCGTGGAACTCATGCACGTTATGATAATCCATTTCAGCTGGAACTAAATTTTACTATTCAGCACAAAACGGTATGGAATGCATTTTACTGTGTTTTTTTTCTTACTAAAACTGCACTACTTGCAAAGCCACTTTATGCGGGACCAAAAACTGTACAGTTTTTTCAGAAAAATTGTAGTCTGTCAAAAGACACGCTAAATATGTATATTTTTTGAGGGCGATCGAAAGTTATTATCGTATGTTTGCACACAGGTAGTAAACATGTTCTTTGTTTTTTTTATGTTATTAAAAGCATTCACATATCAATATCTACTTAAACGTTTCAGGTCAGCCAAAAGTTGCGCCGACCATTCCAAATTCCATACAGTTTTCACTTTATATGGGACAGTTTGCAAACTGCACAAGAAACTGTACAGTTTTCTGTACCGTACAAAGTGCGTTTATGTCACTAAACTGTGGTCTAACATATTTTTTTACAAGAATTTGATTTTTCAAATTTATTACTACTATTACTCTCTCTTATATAATGGTGCATAGGGCACTGCATTGATACACAAGCGCAGCGAATCTTGATCTTTTTTGTATGAAGGCAAGATGATCAGTCTTACGCTTCGGATCCACATATTAAATATTTTTATGTGAAAAACGCATTGAAATAAATATTTCAAATGGACCCGGGGACACAAACGGGAATCGAACCCGCGACCTCAGGTGTGGCAGCACAACGCGCGCTACCGCTACACCAAGACTTAAATTGAATGAGATTGTTCCATTGTAGGTGGTACAGTTTAAGCCCGCGCTGTGCAAGCGGGTAGGTACCCAAGGCGTCGCGTCGGAGCCTCCTTGAATTACGTTGGTCATGTATTTAATACTGCTGACGGTAACCTGGAAATATGTGTTTGAATTATTGACATGTATCTATATAATAACTGTTTTACGCACTTCAATATCTCCTATTTTATAATCCCTAACCCTTGAAAATGTGCTTGCTAAGCGTATTCGTATTCAATGGCTGTCATATTAAAAATGAGAGGGGGTGACATGAAGATGGGCGCTATTATTGACTCATCTCGGGGTGACAATTTTATTAGGCGTCGTCTCAATGCGCTTACTCCACACCACTCCGGAAGTATTCGGCCAAGTTCGGCAGAGTCAGCGCTTTGTTCGGCAATATTAACTCTAGCCACCGTCATGCGCCACCGGCACTGTCTTACGGCGCACTTTCAATAATCTAACTCGAACGTTGAATCAAAACCCTGTTCATATAGAGCAATTTAGGTTTTGATGGGCTAATATCTACCGGAAAAGTATAAACATTTTTTTTATTTTTTATGTTTTTATAATGATCCGAAATAAATCATTATTTTACACTTTTCTTGGAGCAGGTACGGATTGGTTTAAGCGAGTACGACGCTAGTTACGCTACGCGCTTTGAAGCATTGTAAACGAAAAATTTAATTAACTTATGGAAAAGGCATGACGCTATTCACTTTTTCAGTTTATGCCACAAATTAACTAATCCATAACATAAATAATGAAAATATTCACTCACTGTTTTGTCTGGTAGTTTATATCAATAAAAGTGAAAGTTTTTTATTCCTTGTTAAAAATAGGTAAGTGATTTCCTAGTCCAACTATCCACCAGCATAATACTACAAAATATGATATTTCTTCTACGATAGCTGCTAAAATAAGGAAACAATTCTTCAGAGGTCACATCCGTTGCAAAGTATGGTAAAAGCCATAAAACCTAACCAAAAAACGATACAGCCATTTCCCGCCAATATCCCTTGCACCTACAATATCGCGCAGGAAGTGGAGGCGGCCATTTCCACCAACTGACTTCCTGTAGTAAGGATCTATCTTCAGGGAGCTTAGAAAACTAATAAATGACAACCCTAAATACAGAAACATTGGAATTTAAAAAAAGAAAAAGCTTTTCCAAATAACTTTTTTTAGATAACAAGAGTTTAAAATCACTCGCAAACTATTCGAGGCTAAAAAAAATAATGAAAAAGACGTGTAAAACAAGGTGGGTGTATTATTTTTCTCTGATGACGCTACAGTCCAAATCATATGTAGTAGTTGGTATATCATATGTAGAAGTTAGGATATCATATGTAGAAGTTGGAATATCATATGTAGATGTTGGGATATCATATGTAGATGTTGGGATATCATATGTAGATGCTGTACAATTTGTTGTTTCTTCTTATCCGCCACTTCTTCCTTCTTCGTTCTTTTTCCATCACGGGATCACAAATGACTCAATTCAAGTGTGTCATATTATTACTAGGATTGATAATCACTATATGTATTAGTAAAATATCACCAATATCAATAGTGATAAAATGATTTTTTTTACACTACAACGTACTCTACCAGGCATGCCACAGAAATAACAATTGAAAATAAGAAGTATTGAAAAAAATACTAACAAGTCACCGTTCAACTTACTGCCTAGGTACTAGACAGTGAAAGATGTTTAATATTTGATTAAATTTGATAATCTTTTTATGAATTATTTTTATTGGTATTCATTTTTTTTTTCTTTACACATACAAATTACATAATTTGATCGGCAGTTTAGCTCAATGCATTTCTAAGATAACAGAAATTTTTTTTTTTTTGGCATCCTCACTTTTTATATCAAGGAATTGATTGTTTCGATACAAGTATTTGAAAGAAAATTGCGAAGTAGGAGTATAGCTAATACAGTCCCCCCTCAATAAATGCAAGCTGTTAAATATCTCAATCCATTTCCCCACAGGGTGAACTGCCCCCAGATCCGGGAATTCAATATTCCCTTCTATTGATAGGAAAATATTATCATTTTAAATTGCAGGAAGAAATAACACCATCAAATATTATCACCACCTCAGGTATGATTAAACGAATATTGTATCTTTCTTCTGGGGAAACTTTTGTCCCCTTTCGACTTTTTCAATGATTTGCATCGTTAAAAATTCGTCATAATGATTTTATGAAAACCGCAATCAAATTGAACAATTTTATACTTATTTACCTATAAATGCCTATATAAAACATAGATCTACCCATTTTAAGCTACCTACCCTATATTTTTAGAAAGTTACTTTGTTTTACTTATAAGATTTTAAGAGTATGATTGAAAAATTGTAGTAATAATTTATAAGATCTTATGTGAAGTAGAAAACTGCATCCTTGGGTATTAGAAACTAGAGAGGACGGCCGAAGACGGGAAAGTAGATTAGACAATGCCAGAACCCTCAGCAGGCTTATGTACGATGATGATATTATTAACTGTTGGCTGTGATTTTATTATATATTGTAAACTAAAGAAGCCTTTAAATTACAGTTCTTATAAGTTATCGTTAATGCAGTGATACAAAGTACATCAAATATTATTATTAAACGTCGAAATTAGAGCAGAGTGCAAGGCTAAGATAAGGATTATCGACAAAATTAATTATTAAAGGGCTTTTGCGATTGTTTGGTCACGTGGAGCAAATGAGGGATGAAAGAACAGCTAACATAAATTAAAGTGCAAGTGTGCCTGGATGTAAAAGCCGAGGAAGGCCGAGAAAGACATGATCAAGTACAGCAAGTACTTAAATGTGGACATGTGAAAAGTCGGAATAATCGGCGTGTGTGCATTAGAAGATGTACGAATGTAGAGGTAGCGAAGGAAGTTTGTAAGGACAGAGTGGTATGGCGTTTTATCCTCTCTGCATACCCCTACTGCGAAATGGCGTGATGGTTAGTTAGTTTGTTAGAAGCTAAACGAAATTCTCTCTCTCGAAAAAGGCGCTTTTTAATTTGGTAGATTCGTCAAATTTATAAATAGGAGCTGCAGTCTTGGATAAATAATAATCTTAATATTCTGTGGGAAATAATATTTTCTATTATATCACTATCCGATTAAACTTATTGGCTGTCCAGTACATTATCTAAACATATTACCCCATAAAGGTAAATAATACCGCCAATGGTCTCATTCCGTCGGAGGTAGAATCATAATATTTCAAGTTAACCGTTCCGATATTTTTGAAACCCTTCCATAAATTAACCGCAAAATCTCTATTAACTATCCCTCTATAATAAAAGTCCTCAGCGCAGTTATATTCGTAATAAATGGCCGGTGATAGCTAACTTGTGTTGTTATATATGCGGACAAGAAAAATACAAATTGGATATCTTTGTATAAAAGTGACTTGATATATTCAAAGTTTGGTTTTAGCGAAGTAAAAAGGTACATTCAGGATGTAAATTAAGTGAATAAAAAAAAAGCTTTTAAGATATCTACTACTCAATGCTTAATTTATTTTTTTTAAATGTGATTTTAAATTTGTAGGTAAGTACCTACTTTGGTGTCTTAAAAAAAGTATATAGTTACAAAGTAGGTACAATGAGTGTTATAGAAGCATACACAGGAAAAATTCGACTTTTTCGCCACACAAGTTGACAGAAATTTTTAATAAAACATTAAAAATTATTAATAAAGAGTTAGTCAGAACACAGTGGTGTGGCGTTCTGCTGCTCAATCACAGATAACTATCGACGTAGTTAAAAACGTGCTAACCACGTGCTAACGCTAACGATTTGACCGATCACAATGAACATACGTTCATACCATGTTCGCCGTTGCCGAGCATTGTCGAGCGTTGCCTCGGCAATGCTCGGCTCGGTGCTCGCACGCGATATCGCGGCCAAACGTCAAACGTCAAATCAACGCGCGTGTCGGATTGTTTATTATGTCGACTGCTTTTCTCAATATTTGGCTTGCCGAACGCCGGCTAAATGCAATACGGCACTCAAGAAAGATTGAAAGAAGATATGTGCGAAGAAGATATATCTCGGGAAATGGCTCGCGACTAGATGCGCTCGTTTAATAATCCCGATCGATAACTTTTAACGCGTGTTCCATTGTGATCGCGAAAACGTTAAACATCCATGGTAAGAAATCGTTATCACGTCGCTTATTACCGCGTCGATAGTGATCTGTGATCGAGCAACTGGCTTCGGGAAAATAACATTATTATTTAATTACCTAGGAATTGATACCAGCTTTATTTTGGAGAAATAAAAATGAATCAACTTGTATTGCTTACCCCTGCCCTGGTTAAGGGATGGTGAAATAGTGTCCTCGTATAGTAGTTTCACGGGATTTAGTAAGTCCACCGGTGCGTGTAATTGTGTTCGTTCTTCCTCATAACGGGACCAATGTGGTAAGATACGACGGCAAAACTTGTACTTGGGAGCAGAAATAGTCTGGAAATCGACAGCGTTATGCTGACGGCTCATTTTAAACGTTTTAATGCTTTAATAATTGCTGAATCACTGGTTTAAAGCCTCACAATAAGAAGAAAAATAATTTTTAGTTATTGTTTTTCATCGAAGGTATTTTTATACTAATGGCTGTGTAGATCAATTTAATAAACAATACTTTACATGATTCTGTTCAATGAAAAATAATTCAAAAAAAGAAATAAAAATTTGGAAGAAGGTTAGTAATACCTAATATTAGTAGGTACCTAATATTATGCAAAAGCGGTTTTAGAAATTATAATAATTTGTATATTTAGGAGTTTTTAAATAAAGAAATAAAATAATTTATAGCCAGAAGCTTTCTTTCTATTAAGATTTTTCGTATTTTATTTTTGTTCAAAAATTTTTTTTATTTGAAATAAACATATTTTATAGACAAAACATAAATTTATTTATTGTTCCCGCAAAGCCGGGGCTTGTCTGCAGGTTTTATTACATATTAATACTTTTTTTTACAATTTGTATCGTACATTATAAGTATATTCTTATTTTAAGTAGGTAGCATTGCATAACAATCACTGTGTGGCCTTTAAGAGGGTCTATTTACTATCTTTATTTGTTGTTGTTATCTTCATAAAATTTGTAAATACGTTTTTATTTACTCATAATAATGCAACTTTTTAGCGAATTTCCAGGAATTATTTTTTTAACAGAAAAAAATCAAAAACAATTCGGAAAAATAAAAAAGTAAAAACATAAGTCTTTTTACACCGCTATAAATCACCGACCGTTTTGTGAAATACGAAAAATTACTGAAAGAGAAAAATTCATGCGATTCGTACTTCTTTAGAAATGCAATAAATATTCGAGATATTGTCCGACATTATTGCCATAGCACAAAGTTAAAGGGCAACGTCCGTTGTATTATTTGGGATCATGAAAAAAACTATATTTCAATTGCTTTTTCATAGGAATATTCCCCTTTGAAGAGGAAGGAAGAATAGAAGGAGAAGACGTACAAGGTGTGCGTGCTACTGAAAGGACACGCCGTAGATTGGAGATCACAATATGTGGAGAATGTGGAAAATTCTCAAGTAAGACGTATGTGATATGAAAAGAACAGATATTCTGCAGAACGTAATTTCAGCATTTTTGTGCTTTATGTGTGTATGTTCTAACTACCACTAAGTTACCTTGAATAAAAGTTATTCCTTGCTTCCGAGAATGAACCCAACTAAATAAATTTTTATTGAAAACCTCTAAAATGAAAAGCCGTAAAATATTCTTCGTGATTTTTCTATTAACTTTTTACATGTAACAATAAAACATAATAAAAATGTATTATACAATATTCCTGGTCTGCTTCCGTAGTGTATATGTATATGTATATACGTTTGAAACGTTGATATATAAAAAAATACGGTTTTGCAATAGATTTTCAACATGTTTTTTTTTTATCAAAATAACTATTTTGACAAAAAAAAAACATCTTTTGAAAAAAAATATATGTAACTACATATATTTTTTTCAAAAGATAAGTTACTTAATATACTATATATTTTTGTGAACTTATACTAATAAATAGTTAATCACACAATCCGGCCCAAGATTTTTTGAGTATCTCTACAGAAATGAACAATGACTCACTATTACTTTTGATTTTGAACTAATCTTCTTCTTTTATGTGGAGCATGTGGACATCACTAGATCCCTCCAGGAGACCCTATCGCCAGCCAGCTCTCTCGCCTCCTCGCACGTCAGTCCCGAATCCATCAGCTCCGCCGAGTACATCCGTAGAGTGGTCATCGACGGTCTGCCAGAACGGCGGTATCCTGCAGGCGTAAAGAAGAGGCAGCTACATGCCCAAGCCAGGTCCACCGCCGCATCTTCACGACTCCAGCTATCGGAGGTCGCTGCGCCCGTACCCGAACTTCAGCGTTGGTTATGAAGTCAAACCACCTAATGCCTAGTATCCTTCTCAGACACTTGTTCTCAAAACTTTTGTGAGGAGCCAGTACTAACAATAACTAATACAAACAATAAAAATAACCAGCCTAACCGCATCTCACCTAATTAACTAAATATGTGATTATATTTATCCTTAGCAACGAATGTAAAGAATCTGCACACCTCCCCTAAGAGTCCAGCCCTAATGACGCATAATAGCTAAAACGCAATCGGCGTGAAATCACCCCCCAAGAAAGCTTTCCAACTATTGCGTCATATCCTACAGATTAGTTCGGTATTTGATCGCCAGGGGACTAATTAATTATTAAGCAAGC
Source organism: Micrasema minimum (assembly GCA_022494985.1). Lineage (NCBI taxonomy): Eukaryota > Metazoa > Arthropoda > Insecta > Trichoptera > Brachycentridae > Micrasema > Micrasema minimum. The sequence continues at coordinate 80,489 of JAGVSP010001186.1, forward strand.
CATCTAAGTAATGGGACACATTTTTTTGACCATGCTTTATTGAAATACTCCAAACTAAGTCGACATAATCCCTTTTAAGATGATGGAAGTTCATTTAGTAAGCTTTCATAATTCTTACTTTGAAATAAACTCCTTTGGGAAAGTGATGCACATGAAATAATAGAATATGGGTAATTTGATATTCATTGTTTACTGAGGCTCCAATATTTAATAAAATAACACTTATAAAAATATCACGTTCATTAAAGAACTTGTAACTGCTTTTTATAACCAAATTAAAAAGGAGATATTTATTTTATTATAATTTGTATAGGCATAGGGTTTTATCATCAATCTTATTGCATAACTGCCTTCATCATCATCATCACAATAATACACAGAAAAGTTTCGTTTCCGTTTTTATAATAACGTTTTGGTTTACCTAACATTCAAACTCTTAAAAATCATTATAAGGTTTTAATTTAATTATAATATAAAACAATATATACCTATCACTTCATATCTGCAATATTCTCCTTTACAATTTATAAACCATTTATGATTTCTTCGGTAGTATATATACGAATTCATATATTTTGTATCCCTTTAATCAAATCCTTGGCATTTGATAGCACCGCTATCGCAGGTCCAGCTTTGATAAGTTCATCGCGTATACGTCTACCGAGACGTTCCTAAAAATGAAATAAAAAAACAGTATTATCATTAAGTCGTTATCTTGATTATCTCACATTCATATCACAAATAATCAGTACCTTTTGCATCATTATTAGCGGAAAAAGATGGAATAATATAACTAATTTAATGATAATGGTGTTACGATATGTGAAATATGTACCTAATAAGCTTACTCCATTAATAAAGTGCATTCTTATCTGACATTACGTCAACTTTTGTGCATCGTTATACACTTATAGCTATTCCAAAAATATTTTAATAGTGTTTCTATAAATGTAAATTATTGCTAGCACCCATAAATTGCAAAACCTTTTCTCAAATCGACATCAAAACCTTGTAAAATAAACGTTGTAGTTGAAATAGTTATTATTTTTTATGCAAGTCACATGCTTGTTTATTTATTTATTCATTAATTTATATTTATGATACAAAATAAACAGTTTAATAGTAAAAAACTATCATGTTTTGATTTCTAGCCCTGTGGACTGTTTTCTTGGTGATTCTATAATGAAAATTGTATTTTTTTTTAAATAATGTAATAAGAAACTTACAATCCAATCGAAGATCTTCCATTTCGGTTCCGGTACAGGCAAACAGGATACTTGTGACACCACCAATATGGCGATAATAAATACAGGCATAATATTAGCGAAGAATTTCATCTTACTGCTTTTCCTATTTTAAGATCGGAAATAAAATAAAGCTTGTCTTCGCTTACAGCCAGGAACAACTGATGTATCCAGAGACGGAATACGGTGTTTATATAGGCATGAAAGATATAACTTATAGCTCGTTTCGTCGCGGGGATTACTTGTTTACTGTATTTTTTTAATGTTTCCCATAAAAAGCTATTTCTTTATATCCCAAATTATGTAAATCTCCATCCAGAGACGAATAATACCAAGTATATTTAAGGAAAGCAGAAGATAAATAAATACCAGTTTTTATACACCTCAACAAATAAATTCCATCCGAGAGATTTAAGCGGTATAATTATATATGAGTTTAAATTTGAAAGAATTATTATTACTACCATTACTTTTCCTTAACCTAACCGCAATGGTTTCATGAGGTACATAATGTGGGTACAATCAAAGTGCATGTGAATGTGTGTGTAAAACTATGTATAAATATGTGTACACATGTCGAAATTAGAGCAAAGTGCAATGCTAGAGATTAGGCACATTATCGACAAAATTAAGAAAGGGCTCATACGTATTGGTTTGGTCATGGTGGATCGAATGAAGTGATGAAAGAACGGGTAAAAGAAGTTTTGAATGCAAGTGCGCCTGGATGTAGAAGCTGAGGAAAGGCCGAGAAAGACATGGCATGACCAAGTACGACAAGTGACTTGTAGGTGTGCATGTGAAACTTCGAAATAAACGACGTATGTGCATGAGAAAAATATATAATGGAAGAGAAGCAAAGGAAGTTGTTCAGGACAGAGTGGGTTATGGCGTTTTATCCTCTCTGCTTACCCCCTACGGAGGGAAAATGGCGCGATGGTTAGTTAGTTAGTTAGTTAAGTGCAGTGAAGCTCGATAATTTGTTACATGAAGGCAAGATAACCAGTCTCACGCTTCAGCGCCAGTATATGTAACCTTAGTACATAGGACTCATAAATCATTGAATCATAGCTACGATATACAAAATAATTGGTTACACAGAATACAATTTTCAGTCAAAATATACCCTGAATACATATTTTCAAACCAAAATTACCGCCGTGCTCTGGGTTGGATATCCATAGAATCCGATTTGAATTGTCAATCCCACAACTGTCCACAGGATTGGCAGCAGAATGCTGTATGCAAATATTGTAATCTAAATTCATAGCTATTGCACGTACCCATGTTGGAAACGTGCTCTACCAGATTCTCCTGCAGAGGTAAATATTTAGAATCTATTTTGTGGATTTTATACAACACGTTCTCTCGACCTTGGAAAAAAGCGATATATTAATGGTGTCACCTAGTTGGCTTAGAAAAAATCGCATTCAAAAAGTAGCAGCAAATATTTTTTCACGACAAAATTTCGGTAAAATAAAATTAATAAAAATTTGCTCAAATTAAAAAAAACTTAAAAACATTTGCATTGTTTTTTTTTTTTGTTTTATTTTTCTCTACAAAAAATTTTCATGCCCTCCCCATTTTCAAATATCTAAAAAAATTAAAATATAACGTTGAAGCAAAAAAGAAAGGATGAGGGGAAAAAAATTTAAAAATTTAAACCCTTTAAATTTTTTTTCAAAGGGGAATTATTGTTTTAAAGGGTTTTTTATAAAATTTTAAACAGAAAAAAAAATTTTTTTTTTAAAAAAAAAAAATTTTCGGGAAAAATGGGCAATTTCCCCCTTTCCAAAAAATTTTTTTTAAAAAACCCCCCAAAAATTTTTAGATTGATAATTATTTAAAAAAATCAGTTTTTTTAAAAACGTTTTAAAGCCTTTCTTTGGGGGAGAAATTTTGGGGTTTTAAAAATTGGGTTTTTTTTTAAAAATTCGTCCAATTTCTCGGGTTTATTATTAAATTTTAAAAAAAACCCCAAAAATTCCCTAAATGGAAGGGGAAAACCCTAAATTTTACAATTCTTTTTCCCCTTACCATACATTTTTTTGAAAAAAACCCGATTTTTTCCCGTTTTTTAAACCTTTTAAATTAAATTTTTTTTTCCCCGGGCCAAGGAATATTTAAACTTTTTTACCTTTTTTTTCTTTTTTTTTAAAAATTTTAAAAATTTTTATTTTTTTTTTAACTTTTTAAGCATCTTTTTAATTTAAATTTTTTAAAATATTGTCTTCCCAAAAACCCCCAGTGCATTTAAACGCATTCAGTCCCTTTTTCCTTTTTTCAACCCCCGCTTACAATACAAATTGGTCCAAAATCCTGTGAAAATTTTTTTTTTGAAATTCTTTTTTAATTTTTTTGTCCTTTTTTTTTGGTTTATTTTTTTATTTTCCTTTTACCCTTTATTTTTTAATTTTAATGAAGAGAAATAGGGTATCCTCTTGTATTTTTTTCTTATTGTATCTTGCCAAATTAAATCTATTTGTATTTTTTGGCTTGTATGAGTAACTTAAAAATACTATGTATGTAAAAGCTCTGCGGGGTTGAAACTAATGAATAAATAACTTTCAACACTAAAATCATAATGGTTGTGTTCTTGGGCTGGAACACCATATCTAAGTGTTAAAGTAGGTAAATTATCGCATTTATGACAGGTTATTACATATATAATGATGTCAATCATTAAAACTTCTTGTTTTATTTCTATAGGTAATCTATGGCCTGCGTCTTCGAGAACTCTTATTTTTGTTTTAGTATGTTATTTTCTTTATATTATTTTTCAAATACTTCATCCATAGTACATACATAAAGACTTTTCTACGTGCTCTTATTTTCTGCCTTGCCATTCAGCTCAAATAACTATGTAACCCGAATGTTTATTCCACCGTGAGTTGTCTTAAATTTCAAGTATAAAACAGGAACGACTTGGATAGGATTCTGTCACCGTCGTTTATAAATGTAAAAACTGCGGGCTCCATTGCCGATTGATCAAAGCATCCAATAGACAGAAAATAAGATGGGCGTGAGGCATGAAGTAGTAGTAGTAGGAACAAATAGAGTTAAGGGTGAGGATCCCATTTAAAGGTGAAATATCTCCAACTAAAAACATATCTGTAATGACGCCAAGGTTCTTCTCAAATATTATCACTCTGGAATACAGACAGCAGAATATGTACCTATCTATTAAGTAGATAATCGGCAACTGAATACCCTACTCAGGAGCTTGGAACAAGTTATACATAACAGTTAATTTATTTCATTACATTAATGGCATTATATGAAACCCTTTTATGGTTTTTCGTTATTAATAATTTTTATATGCATTTTTATACTTTCGTTTTTTTTTTAAACTATTTATTTGACCTTAAAATAAATAATTTCTAATCATGCTCGTGGACACGCAACATAGCCCGCCGATCGATAGGGTACGTTTTTACCTTTCAATTATTTGTTCATGTTTATAGATTAATATTAACATCGGATAATGCTGTTTTATGCCGTCCCACAAGAAACTGTGCAGTTTTCTATCCACGTATATGAGACCCTATAGCCAGCCAGCTCCCTCCACTTGATCATAAGTATCTGGTAAGTATTGGGCACAAGTTCAGTATGTATGCTCATGTATCTCGGAAATCTTTATTCTAAATCATAGGTAGTTAAATATATCTATAACATCTACATCATATATAAGTATGCAATTTTTACATAAATATGTTCATGAAAAGGTCTCTGTTTTGGAAGATCTTAAGTCGCGTTATTACATCTAGGTTCCATATTTTCTTCCCTACCTTATTTGTTATGTTGCGGCCATGTTGGCCTCTTCAAAGTATGCAAAGTGATAGCCAAATCATATTTGGACCCATTGGAGTAAAAAATCCGTCGGTGAATCGTCGGAACTACTAATACCGAACGACACTTTATCGTTTGCCGTCAACCGGTATTGCAGTTGTAGGAACATGTATCCACGTGAAGATGGAACCAGCATATCCTACCCACAAGGAAATCGCCCTTAAAAATATTTTAGTGTGTAAAAAAGAGAGTCAGGAAATAATAAAAGGTCGTCTTAAGCTCTGTATAAAAAACCCAGAGCGATTTTTTTTTAAAAAGATAACAATAAGGTATGTTTACACATTTACATACATGGTGTAACCAAAATTCGTTAAGTCACAACCCGAAAACTGGTGAATCTACATCATATTTGAAGTCAAATGTAAGATGAGTCTTTAATCTGAGCTCAACAAAAAAATAAAAATTTTCTTGCCAAAATTTAATTTTTGCTTTGTTTTCCTAATATCTATAATATTCAATTGCGTATAAAATGTTAGTAGTGTACATCGCTGAATACCTGCCCGAAAAATACAATCTCGGGGTTGTCTGCGGAAAAAAATAATTCCATTCGGTTTCCTAAGAGTAGGGTACCTACTCTACAATCATGCCATATATGATTAAATTAATACCTGTAGTAAATTAACTCAATGGTTGGGGCGTTTTTAGGAGGTGTTTTCATCACCTCCGTTTTTAAAACCGGATAACTAAATGTCGGTTGTAATTTGCTACTCAGAATTTATAGACTGATATTTACAACGAACCCATTTACCCCAGACAAATAATGACAAAAATCTATCCTCCGATTAGCTGGTCAGCACTATTTCGTTCCGGCAACAGTGCAGCGGTGTTTGTCAATGATTTCAATATATGTTTCCTTTTGGCAAGCTATGAATCGAAGTTTTATTATGTTTTTTTTTTAATATATGAATCCCAATCAAATTACAATTATAAAAAATTGGATTATACATTGTAACATTTCCATTTTATAGCTTATTTTCAACCCAATAAAAATTTGAGGTTGAGTTGTCAAACGATCAAATACGAAGCATTTTAAAATACGTTGTTGTGGGATAGAGAAAACTAATTTTCTCGGATCTACTTATCAAATACGTAAAAAATCCAACCCGGCATTAATGTTTTAAGACATTTCGTATATTTTTACTTATAATCGAGTTTTATTAATGTTTTTTAAAATGTTGATACTAATCCAAAACAACAAAAAATATTGGATTATCATCATTATTACCGTTCCCTTCTTGACACGTTTTTTTTCATGCATTAAATTTGAGTAGTAGAGATTGTTCATAAACTGTTACAAAACATTAAAAGGGGAACAAAACCTCTGAAACTTAGTTGAGCGGCGGCAGCGGTTTTATAGGGGATTAACAATATTTTTGGTGATAAATCAAGAGGTTGATGAAATGCTTTCACAAACTTAACTGCGAATTTGAGTGAGGACAATTACAGATAATCAGGTTCTAAAAACGTAGGTGATTAGAAAGGGTCTTAGCCAAATCGAACCTAAAGGTGGACAGACCAAAAATCGAGGCGCGGAATAGCGCCCGAAAAAGCCCCGCAGGGCTAGCATCTTTAACAGTCGGGTCGACAGCCGGACTGTATATCTGCTTGTATTGTACGAATTTTGGACCATCACGAAGATTTTATTTAAAGAAAATTTGAAGAATTAAAAAAAAATCAACTTCTTACTCAATTTTCTCGAAAACTACGAGTCAAATCCATAAATTTGACTATAAAAAATCGACTCGAAATATGATGTAGATTCACTGGTTTCCCGCTTGTAACATCGAGTTTTCTTACACCAAAGTATTTTAGTGGCGCTCGCTGATATTATAAGTTAGGGGTGTTTCGGAAAATTTAATTTTGTTTATTACAGGTAGTTTTTTTTTATTTATTCGCTTTTGGCATGTGTTTGAATAATATGTACTGTATGAAAAACTATTGCTATTGATGGTCAAATAACTCACGAAGAGCTTAAGACTCTTTTATAATGTTATTCCGCCTTACGCGATGAGTCTTCTGTTTACTGCGATCCCTTTCCCCAGATCAGTCAACACCTTGGTCATGTAATACTCGGTGCTAGTTTTTATTATAGATTTAAAAAATCGCATGAAATATTACATAACTAGGTAGTTTTTTTTTATATCATTGAATAAAAATGTCGGTTACGGTCGGGTAGTCGTGTATAATATTATAAATGATTATGCAAGTATCTATCTTATCACATACAGTACACTTACCGACCTCTAGCGATACATACTTAAAGTTTTAAAATTTTAATCCGAGACTCAAACCTTTTATACTTAAAACGGGAATATTTTTCCATAATATTTATTATCTCTCCATGTCTCATTCCAGTCTCCATGCTCCACACTGCGCTGTTTGAACCTATTTTATTTATATTTTGAAACAAATTTTAACATTTTTAAAAGTTTTTTTTTTTACTTTGGACCATCGCATAAAACAGAGTTGCTATTTTTGGAAACATTTCACTGATGAACGAGGAAAGAAATAAAAAGATAGGCATATAATAATGAAAAAAAACTGGGCCTGAAAAAACCGTAAATTTGTCAAAATTAATAAATTCTCACTTATTAAAAAGAAAACACGGGAAGGTGTGTCTAACAGACTGGTGTGATGAAAACGGCGCGCGTGTAAAAGTTATTTTTTTAAATATTTCATTTACACCTTAACAGGCCAGAAGGCCCAATAACAGAGGGGGACAACGTCACAAACACCCAGACTTGAAAAATATCACTTTGGATTTTTTGTGTTTTCATCGGGAATCGAATCCGGAACCTCCGTATTATGAGTCCAGCGTATTAGCCATTACGCTACGAAGGCGTTCAAGTTCAGTAGTTAGTTTTCTTAATCCTGGAATTCTATTATTTGAGTTTTTTTTTTCTATTACACTATTTATTAGTGTAAAACTTAAATCTTACCTTTGTAGTTATATTTTTCAACAACTAGCACTGGCATTTATTTGAAATACAATTAATTAAGTAGGTAATGGTATCAGGGCAGGGTATCGCCAATAAATCGACATACGGATAATAGTCGGTAAGAGGTCGATACAAGCGTGTACCGACGATTTTTTTAATGAATTAACGTAACCACATCGCACTGTATCTGTGTCCCAGGATAAAAAAGCCAATGATTCAATACATAAAATAAAATAAAAATTGTTATTTAAATTCGTTTGTCATATTTTTATTTACATTAAAAAGTACAAAATATAAAAATCCCTAACTATGTTTACAATAAATAATAACAATTGGCATTTAAGATATTTCAATTACCTACCCTTTTCTAGTATGTACACTTAAAACATTTTTTTTTATTTTTAGGTACCAATGAATTATTTACTTTTTCAATCTTGTAAACACTCTCTTCTAATGTTCTGATAATATATCAGTAGGTACTTATATTTAAAAATAAATAAATAAATAATTATTTATTTACATTGATGAAATTAAACCGACGCGTTTTTTTCACCATTTAATTTCTAAAAGCCACGTGTTTACTGGTTATAAATGGATTTTTTTTTATTCATGCATCATGTTTTTGATAATATTATGTTATTTAATTGAAATGTCTAAAATAATATCATACTTACATTTAAGATGTAGTAAACCTTTCAAATTTTGTCTTTTTTTTTCTTCTAATCATCTGGGAATTTACTAAAAGAAATAATAGATCATTATAAGGTGATTTTAATTCAATTAAAAAATAAATATTTTTATTTAATGGCTCGTTATTGGAAATATATCTAAAAATTGTTTCTATTTAACAATGTACAAAATTTTTAACACTATCTTAAATACAATATTTTTCCTATTTATAATGAACACCATTCGAGTACAATTTTTTAACATTTGATATAGTGCGAAAATAAAATAAATAAGAACATTTTTTACAAAATTTTTATTGGTGTTGATATGAGAAGTATGAGTTGATATATGATTGATAGAACTTTTTAAAGATAATAATGATTTTTGTTTTTGATGTTTTTACAAAAAATATTTTGTACCTTTTTCTTTTTCGGACTTGTCCACTATTTAGCCAAGGCTCATTGCATGAATATGAAGGAAAAACTTACAAGCTACTGGACTCAGTCAATAAAGGCTTCAGTAAAATAATATGGTATACCTTTTATAAAAGTATTTTCAAAAAAACTTTCTTAAACATTCTTTGTTATTAAAAATATATCGTTCTCCAAAACAATTTTCTCGAACAAAACACGTATGTACCTACAAATAGTATACATACATATACCCAAAGATACTTAATAGGTAAGTACTTGATCAAGGATCTAATATTAAAATTATTGGTTACCATTAATTTACTAGGTACGGTTTTAAGTATAAACAAATAAACATATTATAAAATTACTAAAACATGCCCAATTTCATAAATAAAAAACACCGTTTTAGTACCTACCTATAAAAATTAAAAAAAAAAAATACAGATACTCATATCCATTTAAGTACTTTTGTCTCACTAAAATTTTGCTAAAGTTTATCCGGAAATCAAAAATGAAGTCATGACACTATGAATGATTTTTAACCTACTGTTAAAAATGAAATGTTGAACTAAACTTGTACAGTATTATTTTTTACAAGTTTTAGGAGCATTCTCCAGCACGTGACTCGCGGCCGCTTCCCATACAAACGTATTCCTCGATTTTCTCCCTAAAAATTTATCATTTTTCACACATTTTAGATATCGACCAGATGCGTGTTTGCGTCGTATTGTATAATTTTTTTTAAATGTGTTATTTGTTGAAGGAGATGTATAAATTATTTAAAAAATAAAGACGATATAAACACGCATCTAGTCGATATCTAAAATGTGAATAAAAAAATCATTCACCTTCACATGCACGAGGAAGACATGGTATGATCGAGTACAACAAGTGCTTGAAAGTGAGCATGTGAACAGTCGGAATCTCAGCTAGGACCATAATATTTATATTCCAAACTAAATTTAAATCATGGATCAACCATATTTATATTTGCCTTAAGTATATGCAAAAAATCGCATAGTTAAATTTCTTCAAAAATAATTTCGAAAATATCAATCTCCAGGTGAGATTGACTTCACAATAAATTATGAATTTTAGCTTTTGTGTGGCAATTTTATCGACTTTTAACCGATTGCAAGTTTATGTCAAATATTTTTGAAGGTTTCATCTGAAATGCTCTGTATGAAGAGCAAGAATTGGTTAAAAGAGACTAAAATGTAATTAGGAAACCTGCTATTTCATGAACAAGAATAGAACTACTATTACTACTACTCTCCGAACCCAATAGTGCATAGGGCACTGCATTGATACACCAAGCACTGCAATTGACAAAGAACAACCTTTGAAAAGAATACTGACACGTTTTCCAATTTAAATGATTGGTACATCATCAATTTAAGGGGCTAGCACTTCAATTGAGTAAAAACTTAAATTTCTCCCTAATTTTCCTTTTTAAATTAGAAAGTTAAGAAAAGCGTGGTGGATAGGCCGTCATTTAAAATTGTGTGCTTGTTACAATTTATAAACTAAAATTATTTGTAAAATAATATGGGTAACATTTTTTCTTTTGACTGAATTATTTTGAAACGAAAGTTTTTCAGACTTTGAGTTTGAACAAAAGGTATACAATCAAATAATATTGAAAGTAACATCTGCTATTTACAACATTTGCGGTCTTGCGTTTTTACACATCTTGAAAAAACTTTGATTGATTTGATTCTTCGATACATAAAATCGAAGTAAAACTGATTGCGAAATAAACTACCTGCATCCATTTTCTGTATTTTTTTTTTTCTTTCCATAGAATCATTTTTAATTGGTTTGTTTACAGCCTTCTCCAAAAGGTCATTTATAATATAATATACATCTATTTAATTGAATTTGTAATTTTACTAAACTTTCCTTCAGGATGTGCGCTATTATGTGTATTTAAATTACTGTTGACTTTGATTGAAGTGGTTAGAAAAGTTACATAAAATGTGACTGGTTTAATTATTCAGACATCGATTTTGATCTAGAAGAACAAGCAGCTCGTTATTTGTAGTAGAACTGGTTGTGGTAGTATCTGAAGAAACCTGAAAAGAAAGAAAAAAACTTTTTTTAGAAAATGTAATTTTGTAATAGATCATTTTAAAAGCGATTAATTGGTCTTACATTTCAGTTAATAATAATAATAAAAATACTATACATCAAATAACAGATAAACTGATTTAGGTCTTCGAAAGTAAAGCTTTAAGATATTTTTCAGAATATAATTCCGTACCGGCCGCGGCGTGCGGGTTTCTTGTGTACCAAAAGTCTAAAAAGCTAAATTTTAATCACAAAGGATACGGGTCTTTCAGTAATTTTTTTTACGGATTTCGCCCAATCATTAAAACACAACTGGTAAAAGTGCATGTTCTGTCGAACTATAATACAATCGAACGTCGAATATAATATTATATTAGATATTGGTATAGCAGTATTAGTATATTGGTAGGTAAACGACTTCTAATAAAAACCAGTTTTTTTTTTGTTTTTTTTTTTTTTTTTTTTTTTTTTTTTTTTTTTTTTAAATTTTTTTTTTTAGATTATTAAATCTTTAAACTTCTACTGTCCCTTATTAGCACCTAATAGTACGTAGGGCGCTGCATTGGTACATTTAATCTGGATAAGTTTAAATCTGCGGAGAAGTGTTCTTTATTGAGAAAATAAACATAGCATTAGAAAAAAAAAAAAAATAAAAAAAAAAAAAAATATTGCCGTCCCGATAAACCGCAATTTTGCCGTTTGTTATCGGGAGCCATTGGCAAAAATATAAATTAATCACAGAAATACAACAAAATAATAAAAAAGTTTACAAAATATACATAAAAGGAATAGAGATACGAAAAATGCATATGGTGAATCAATATATAATAAATTATGGTGCATCAATATAAAGAAGTTTCATATTACAACCAGTCCCTTAAAATAAAAATAATTTTTTATTAACATTATTACACGATTTAATTCATGGGCAACATTTAAAAAAAAAATTTGGGCACATTAATTAATCCTTCCATGGATGTGAATCTAGTTGTATATGTGTGATCTAATTTATTTTTTATATGTGTTGTCAAACATATTTTTGACAAATGATTCCATTCCACAGTAATCCCTTAACAGGTAATACTTTTAAATATTTAAAACATTATTGGAACATTATGTCTTTGACTAAATATATTTGGTGGTACAATTAATTTGGCAAGGGCATTTTGAACGTTTTGAATATGTTTGATGTTGGTTGCACTTAACACTACATACAAGAATAGTTGTAAGTATCTACGATAGTTTTTATTAAAAAATATATGTTGCTTAATAGGCTATTTTAGCGTTACAAAAAAACATTTATGGGTAAGTACACGAATGAATTTATTCATATTGAGTATCTTACATTTTAAAATTATGTCTTCCTGTACAAAAATCATAAAATATGTATGGATTTAAAAATGTTCGATGTTCAATTATTTTCGTAAAGGGTAGGTCTAGTACATAAGGTAGTCATTACTACCTACAAAACATTATTATTTATTATGATGTACGAGTACCTGGCAGCATCTGTCCACGTGTGATGGGCATCTGGTGATTATTAATTTAGTTCTGCCACGTGCGGAAGCTGTCCATCCGAAAAATGTGAGTCCTGAGTACCTACTGTGCCTGTGTACCCAACAAAGGGCAGTCGACCACTTAATTAGACGTTAGTATTGCGGATCCCAATACACCCCTTCTTCCCTGAGTGTAACTTATCGAGTGGATAATAAAATAACTAGCCTTGTCAGAATTTAGTTCCGTTTTTAATTAATGTCTTGCTGTTCTGAACGTTTGAGAAAATCCAATAAATCTAACTATAATGTTCTAATAATTAATAGATATTTATTTAATTAATTCGGTAATTTTAATGAACCAAAGATATAAGCATGGAATTGGAAGTTTAAATGAAAGGAAGGAAGAAACCTTAATAAATTCTTGCCAAATAAAACCAGCAAGAGTATGACAATGCAACATTTAACAATTGACATCTATTTTTTAGAGCAATAACATAAATTTTATTCTTGAGAATTCAAGAAGAGCTTCAAAACTATGTTAGCACAATTAACTTTGTTTTTTTTTTGGTATCACGAGACATGATGAAAAAAGAAGTATATACATATATTACATACATAGTTTCAAAGAGTAAACACGCTAAGTAACAAAATTTCTACTACTTCTCTCTTTTAAAGTATTGTACGACAAGACAACCCCTGTGTTGTTAGGGCTATGACGCTAGATGGCTAGATTCACTCCAAGAAGATTCTGGGTTAGACTATCGGTACAATTAAAATAGTAAAAAGTTATTTATATCCGGTACATAATATAAGATAAAAAGGTTTATTTTAATTTGGTTATCTGCCAGGTGTAAAAATAAACAGCACAAAAATTTAATTTTCAACTTAGCATGTTCCGGATTTGATCGTTTGAAATCAATTGGCTAATAATGAGACGATTTTAGCTTTTGAATCAAACGAGAATTTTGAGATGGACAGAGGGTCTCACATTGTTTGAATTAATAAGCGAATAGAAGGGTTTACTTGGAAACTTTGACCACCCGTGTTTAAGATTATGTATTATTAAACTTGTAAGTGGTCCAGAAACATAAGACAGATTATTAGAATATCCACCGGTAATATAAAAAACCATAATTAATATTTTTATTTTAGCTAGAAACTAACTTGCCTCCTACTATCGTTTTTTTTGTTTACTTTTTTAAAAATACTTAACGAATTCTTTACAGCATTTTATGGTACATACCTACCGAAGACCAGAAGATCTCTGTTTCCGGTACGAAATTCTAACAAGTCTAGTCGTATAATATCGTCAAACCAATATGTTGTTTTGGACTTGCGATTCTTATATTATAACTCCATATAGATTTTATGGTACGATTATACTCTGTTATTTGTTTGAGTCGATAATATTGGGTAGATAAATTCTTAAAGCTTATCTGTGGCTATCTTTCCAACTCCCCCTATTGAAACTCGAGTGGGTTTACTCTACCTGCATTGTTCTGTTGGCCAATTTGTGCGTAGATTTAAATTATACACCCTTTTCCGGAATGTTTGGGGCGGACAGGGGAGGGAAGGGAGGGAATTATAAACCAGGGGTGGTCTTCAGAGGGGATGGTCAGCGTCCGTCAAACACCCTCTTCAACTCGCTCATTAGTTATATCAGTTCGACTATGAGATGTATTTTATTCAAAACAATATACCCATGTATAAATGTACATTTTAGCGTCGTAGCAACAAACCTTACCTAAACTAGAGCGTAAAGTTTGATGCATACTAAAGTATGTAAACTTTAGAAGAAAATTAAAACTTACACTTAACACATTATACACGCTACTTCAAAACATTTTTGCCAAAAACATTATGAAAATAATAGGTTTTAATGGTAAACCTACCTACATAATGGGTACCTATTTAGTCCTGGTTCATTTTACACTCATAAGCTCTGCACATCAAACTTGCGCACTAATCGTAAAGTTGCAAGTTTATTGAGGTAATTTTTTACTTTCACAAGCTTAATAAAATATTTTAACTCCTTAAAAATATCGTTATAATTACTGCAGCACCCTGTGTATTTAAAATCAATAAAGATTTATCATAATATTCGCTCTTTTATAAGAATACTTAAACTTGTTTTTATAACGTTACAGTTGTGACCTCACCGTAAATCGAATCCAGAACTCTCATTCGGGAAGCCATTATTTCGGTTATTGGACCAATGATGGCCATCGCTATCATGATAATTTTATATGTTCAGAATTCTCTTTTTTATAATATCTCTATATTATGTATAGATGAAGAAGCTTTTATATAATGAAGATTTTAAATATTTCAAGCGTTTACAGGGCTTATGACTTGTCATTGTTAGGGTTTAGTGGTCACTTGACAAATTACAACATTCACTCCCGCCATGAGAAAAAATCCACATTTGTGTGCAAGTATTTGGACAAACTCAAAATGTTGTAATGATTTATTTATTTTAAATTTTCAGAGCAAATAAATTTAACTTGAATTTCAGAACAATGATCTGCGTCAAGGGATGGTTAATCTGAATTCATCCTTTTCTTCGTCCCCTCCAATATAATGACGGAGGTCTCCGATCTGAAATCTTGAAGATTCCTGACCTTTATCACTTAAATCCTGACACTTCAAGCGATTTCTATTAACTTCAAGATTTATGTGTCAAATTTTACTGAATCAGATTATTCGAGCATTGGCTATTTGACAGGTCTAGAAAAATCGTAAAATTTCCTTTGCTGCATATATTTTGATTCTTTATAACTGAGATTTTAAAATACCTTCGTCCTTGATCTTGATTAATATATTGCAACTAAAATAAGTACGCAGTTTTATCGTGTGTTTATTGGTAAAAGTCAGATGTTTAAAGATAATTTAAACCAAATAGGGGTTTTTATACCATAGGTATTGAGTTTTTGTTAAGATGTAATTATTTAGACTATTGTACCCACAAAAGAGAAATTTACATAAACACAAATGAATTTAAAGGTATATTATTATTAAGTATTATTATAAGTTTACTGTAACTCATGGGGATTTAAATTTTTAAAAAAATAAACATTAAAAAAAAACTGCATTCTGACACCATTAACTGGAAATTAAACCATTTTCTAGATTAGTTTGTGACATAAAAAGTTAATATCTTAATATTAAATATGTTCTTAAACAAAGTATGCTTTGTATTTTTTTTGTTTTTTTTTAGTTGAAATGTCACGCTTAAAGCATGTGTTGACACATCAGCGATTTTTCAACTTCGAATATCAACCCCTCGCGTTTCGAAATACAAATTCGCCACCCTTTCAATCCACCATCCCCGCTAGCCCACGTGTCGCGATTGTGACATGCTTTCCCGCCGATTCGGCACTTTGCTTTTTGTCACAGATATTCAAATCTTCTTAATGCGAATACGATTCATTGGCGGGCTTTTTGTGACCGCATCATATTTCATCCATTAGTCGAATCTGTTCGGATGTTTTGTTCTATGGTTTGTTCCGAAGCTAATCTGAACCTATTTTATTTTGTATGTTCGAAAGGGTTGAGCTTTGTGCTTTAAGCTCAATTAGACTAATGGGCGTTGCGTTTTTAGTAGCTACGAGTGTATTTGGAGATTTTGAAAGCGCGATAAATCCATCGCGTATTTTAATCAGATTAGCTTTCTGATATATCTGAATACGAAATACAACAAAATTCAAATACTGACACAAAAAGTAGAAGATCCCTGCCTACAATTTCAGTATACTATTCTCAGAACCTACCTTGCTTGCTATCCATATATTTAATTTGTCAATTTTTTATTTTTTTAAAAATCAATGTACCTAGTACCTAAACATTTCAAAATCAAAATCGTTAAATTACAATAAATAAAACGATTTATTCTATACTGCATGTTGTGATAAATAAATATTATATGTTGTGAAATAAATACATAAATTAACAGTTGTTCGATTTCAGCGAACTGTTTCTTTTATTATCTTTTGATTTAAAAATGCAATTAATAATTTAATCTTTTATAACACGGCATTTACGATAGGTACACGTTTTAATTGCTGTAATGTGTAAATGTGTAAAAATATGCAAATACATTGACTTATTACTTTACTTCTGGTCACATGATCACTGTCCACTGTCCACCCCCTATTCAATAAAATAAACAGT